>OX276409.1:13773692-14063226 GCA_946251805.1 Cybosia mesomella
TAACTCTTAGTAGATTTTCTTTACAACAATAGTGGTGATTTTTTTCGGGTGTACCTACCGTTATTGGAAAAAGTTGTTTCGTCAGACCACAGTATGTAATTCAAAACTTCATGATCTCGACTTATTTTTCCTCTTAGCCATCTGCAAAAAGTAAGTCTTCGAACATCATCACCCAGATGTAACACTACTACTACTACGACTACCACTTTCAAGTAGCACACTATGAGCAAATGCTACAAACAAAAAATATTTTTTTTGTAGATAAATGTACTCAGGTCAATTTAGATCTTGAACAAGACCTGACAGACAATAATGCAAATAATAATGATAGCATAAATGAACCCAGTAATGATCATGACGATGTTCCTAACCTTAGAACTAATTTATTTCGTGTATAACGTTGTTACGATCCTTCATCAAAATATTAATGGATTAATTAATAAATCTGACGCGCTCTATGTTAGTATTAATAAACTGAATACGCAAAATATATATATTGACATTCTATGTATAACTGAACACAACATGACCAAGGGCGATGAGGTCTATCTTAAAATACCGGACTACCAACTAGTTTCTTATTATATGAGGAATAGTAGACATGGAGGATCATGTATATTAATAAAGAACCACCTGAAATACAAACTGCGTAATGACATATCAGAACTCTCGATCCAGCATGTTATAGAATGCTCTGCTATCGAAATACTAGAACATAAAATTATCGTTATATGTATATATAGACCACCTGACTATACGGTGACTAATACAAGTAGTTTTTTTGCAGTGATGTGTAGAATGTTGAGCAGAGTATCCCTAACTAACAAAAAAATTGTTTTTTGTGGAGATTTTAATATTGATATTTTGGAGCAAAATAAATTATCTAGTGAATTTATAGAATTTTTGATGACATTTAACTTAAAATTACAATTTAAACAAATAACTAGGTTCGCAACTAAGACCTGCCTAGACAATATAGCCCATAATGTCAGAGCGTGCAAGGGTACTATTGAGGAACTAGCGCTATCAGATCATAACGCGCAAATTATCGAAGTTCCGGTCAAAAAATCCTGTGCTCTGAAATATTGGTATAGAACAAAACGAAACTACTCCAAGGGTAACAGAATGATATTTGTTAGATATTTAAAACAACTCACCAATAATGATGTCTATAGCTGTATGGATGCAAATGATGCTTATAACAAATTCCATGAAAACTTTGTTATGTTGTACCAACTATGCTTTCCAATAATAAAAAGTCGTATTCATAATACAGCAAGTCCAAAATGGATGTCGCGCGGTATAAAAATGTGCAGTAAACGTAAAACTCAACTCCTGTGGCAGTACAGGAACAATAAAAATCAAACGAATAAAAATGCATTTAAAACGTACGCAAAGAGATACAAATCCGTAATAAGGTTGACGAAAAAATCACAAAATGATTATCACATCAGGTCTGCATCTAACAAAAACAAGGCGACTTGGAAAGTAATAAATGAGACGAAATATAGATATCCGACCGAAACTATAAATCAAATAATAAGTAATGACATTATAATTGATAATCCTATAGTCATCTCCAAATCATTCAATAATTTTTTTCTTGACATAAATAATGTTGAAATTAATAACTGTAATCTTAATTTTAATCCACCTAATAGTATTTCAAACAAAATAACATTTACTTCTAATTCAATCTTTTTGACACCGACTATTGCAGAAGACATATACAAAATAATAATAAATTTAAAAAACTCGAACAGTACTGGCTTTGACGACATTTTGACTTGCATCGTCAAGGATACTGCCCATATTATATCTGAATCCTTAAGCCATATTGTAAATCTATGTATAGAACAAGGCATTTTCCCAGACAAACTAAAAATATCAGTTATTAAACCGATATATAAAAAAGGTGATAGGAAAAACATGAGTAACTATAGGCCTATATCTTTAATACCTATATTCGCAAAAATATTTGAAAAGGTGATACACAAAGGACTTTATACTTTTTTTGAAAACCAAAATATTTTTACACAATGTCAGTATGGGTACAGAAAGTGTAAATCCATAAATGTAGCTATATACAACTTCTTAAGCAAAGTAATGAATAACATAGACAATGGACTACCAGCTGTAGCATTATTTATGGACATGTCAAAGGCTTTTGATCGTGTCGATCATAGTATACTGCTAAATAAAATGTATGCATATGGTGTTAGAGGTAATGTGTACAATTTAGTAAAATCGTACCTTACGAGCAGACAACAGTACACGGAAATAAAATGGGTCAATCCTCTAACAAAAACCGAAGAAATCAGTACATCTGAGACTGGTACTACAAAATTCGGTGTTCCACAAGGGAGTATCTTGGGCCCTCTGCTCTTCCTCATATACATAAATGACATGCCATTAATAACACAACATGACATTACGCTATTCGCTGATGACAGTACAGTACTTTTTAATAATGACAATACAATAAATTTAGAAACTGACATTAATCAATCATTGGTACAAATTATGGACTGGCTTAAGACAAATAATCTAACAATCAACATTGACAAAACCAAAATAATGAACTTCAAAATAAGAATTAACAGAACAGAATCTTTAAAAATCCATTACCTGAACAATGACGTTGAAGAAGTAGAAACCACAAAATTTCTAGGATTGCATATAGACAATAAAATAAATTGGAAACTCCATTTAGAATATGTGTGTAAAAAACTGGCCCAATTCTCGTATGCTCTTAAGAAATTAAGGAAGGTAGCAAATACACCTACCTTAATAACAGCCTACCACGGCTATGTTAGCTCAACTCTCAGGTATGGAGTAATATTCTGGGGTAACAGCACTGATCATGAACGTGTGTTCATAGCCCAAAAATGCTGCATAAGAGCAATGTTTAATTTTTATGCACCTGACTCCTGTCTACCATATTTCAAATCGATGAAACTATTAACATTTCCATGTATATACATACTCGAGGTCGCAATATTCGTGAAAAATAATCCAGATTTATTTGAATATCGTACGCGTGCACGGCATCAAACTAAACTACATATAGTTGCTAGTAAAACGCAATTGATGCATGAGAGCGTCTTCTGCCTGGCCCCGCGGATTTTCAATTGTATACCAGAGTATATCAGAACCGAATCTAAGCTACAACTGTTTAAAAAACAACTCCGTGACTTGTTAACAGAAAAATGCTATTACTCCGTGAAAGATTTCCTAACAGATAAGACATTACAGCAGTACAAGGTGCCCTAGTTGTGGTGTGGTCGGTTCATACAGTGTTCGATGTAGGTAAATTTTATTTTAACTATTTTTAATTATTTTAATTTATAAAAGTAATGACATGTTGTTTAGCTGCTTAATGTTTCAATTGCGTACCTATTTGAAATTTAATAATGCTTGTGTGCTATAAAATTTTAATTTATATATGGTATTATTAAACTGATTGACATTTAATATTAATTGACATTATGACATATCTGAATTCACTATTTTAATTACCTTATTTATGTACTGACATGATACTTACATGTTAATTTTTTACTTTTATTATATTTTAACTGATATGCTAATCTGTACACCGCATGTGGTAGGACATAGCGCACATAACATAGCTTATAAGACCTTTATATCTAACCTATGATCCACAGAATGAATGAATAAATAAATAAATAAATAAAGAACTATGCGCCCATATCTGTCACAAGGGAGTGGGAAACACCTACTTCAACAGTGACATGCCTGGACGATACCTCTGGATATGCTTCGACATAAGTCAGAACCCCAATCGCCGTGTCTATGTCCACACGAGGCTGCCGCTTGCTTTTGAAAGAACCCTACAATTCCAGGTTTTTCAAAAGATTTGTAATAATCTTTCTTGTTGGCACATGCCGCAACGGATACTTATTGCGGTACCACACTAATGCAGCTCCCGCGTTTCGATTATTGACAAAATAGGCTTCTAATAAGTAAATTTTTTCACGATTAGAAGACATTTTGGCCAAAATTCTTAATTAATAACTTATACGAATTTTCGTAAAAGAGAAATTTCGAGAAAATTCGTAAAAGATGACATAAATATATTCGAATGAAATTCGAAATTTGTAAGTAACAAATATTTTTATTTACTTATAGTCAATCCTCATAACAAAAAGTTTGACCATTGTAGAAATTTGATTCTCTTGCCGAAATGTATGGGAAACGTTTTTGGCAATTTCTGTCTTTCCTAGTACTCAAACCTAAAATGGTCCCATAGTCTTTGACACCACTTAAAATAGAATCGATAGGCACAAAAAAAAAATTGTACTTTTACTGCATTCACAAAATTTGTGAATGCAGTTCAAAATATCTCAAAAAGTTAGGGAAGGTCTCCTAAGAACGTTTTGCTGTATCTACAATGGTTAAGGTACTTGCACTTACTGCCCCGTTTCATAAATACACCCTGTATAATATAAATAACATTTTTGAAATAAAATATGATAAAAATTGAAAATAAATAATATCCAGGCATGACATCATTTTCATATTTTTACAGATGACTACAACAGTACCGATGATATGTCAAAGAATGATTCCAACGATAAAACTACCGGTAAAAGTGACTCGACCACCGACGACAATCACACTGGTGGTTCTGTCAAATCTCAAGAGGGACAACCCTCTGTCCGCAGTGGTAATGTTGCACGCAGGTAAAATAACTCGCATCCTAAATAAAGGCACCTATCTTTACTATTATAAAATTGTAAATTAGTTGTGTCTGTACATTGCAGATATTAAAAAAAAAACTTACTTGGGTTATGCTGAATTAACGATTCTGAAGTAAAAAATATTTTTTTTTAGAATTCTCGTCTGTTTGTTCACAATGGACGCAAAAACTACTGAACGGATTTTTATATGGTTTGTTTTATTACAAAGTTCTTGATCATTGAAATCTGCCGTATGTTAGATTGCAATTGGTTGAGTAGAACTGGAGCACCGACATCCACGCTGGCGGAGCCGCGCGGATCAGCTAGTATAAATATATGTTTATATAATTAAGTAAGACAGATGATATCTACGGAGCAGACAGCAATAATATATTAATGTATCTCGATATTGTCGAAAGTTAACGTGAATATTAGATACATATATCAAAGTGTCGAAAGACTATTATAGCACTCGCATAAGATTATATTTTGTTTGTAAATACCTATTATATTTTTCACGTAGCATGGGTACGGTGACATTTGACTAATTCCATTTCATGCATGATTCATTTCGAAACAATTTACCTAACGCGGAATACAGGAAACAACACTTAATACGAAGATAAAAAGAAAACTGTTTTATTTTGCATTTTTAACTTAAAACTATTTTTATTTCTCCGTAATTATTTAAACTTTAAATATAAACATTCCAAATACATAATTCTTGATGCGTGAATCGGAACAGGTTGCGTTAGAGATTGACATAGTAAAATCGTTATAATCGATAAATTGTCGAATAAAGTATCATAAATCGTTAGTTGTATTTTTAACTAAAATACGATTATAAAATATAATTATGTAATAATAAACTTTAAACAAAGCATTTTTGTCTTTGTGGAGCTTTATTATAATATAGCAACACTGCTTAAGCATGAGCTGGCAGCCATCTTGTTATATCAACTCAGTACGAGTGCGTCTGCCTTGTATGCGGTCTGTTTTCTTTGTTTTGAGCTTGCGTGGTGTTTTTGTTACTTGTTTTTGTTATTGACTATCGTTGTGCTTTGTTGTTTTCGTTACCGTTTTTTGTTATTGACTTTTGTTTTGTTGTTTTTTTTTGGCAAAATGCCAAAAAGAAGGAAAAAGACTGTGCTTGGTAGTCAAGCCCGTGAATTTGTAGTTCGATTGCGGGATTACTTTGAGCGGGAACGTGAGAATGGCGGAACGCTATTGCCTGTGTCCAACGTTTTGGATCGAGTGGCAGATGCATTAGACATTGGGCGGAACACGGTTTCTCGAATCACTCGAGAAAAATATGGTGCTCACGATACAGAAGAAAATAAGTTGTCCACCCCTAATAAAAAGCGAACCAAAAAGGCATCTGTAACAGATGTAGACAGTTTTGCGGCCGATGCTATACGGCGCCACATTTATAACTATTACCAGAATAAAGAATTACCGACGCTTCTAAAGCTGGTCAAGTCTTTAAAAGATGCTGATTTGTTTACTGGAAGTCCTACATCCTTGTGGCGCGTATTGAAGGACATTGGTTTCCAATTCAAAAAAGTAAACAAAAGAAAAATTGTCATGGAGAGGGGCGATATAGCACTTGCGCGGGTTACCTTTTTGAAAAAGGCTAAAGCGATTACCGATTGGAGCAATGTCGTCTTCCTGGATGAAACTTGGCTGAATGCCAATCATACGGTCGGTAAAATGTGAACTGACGATACACCTCATGCCTCGACCAAAGTGCCAGAAGGAAAAGGGGAGAGATTGATTATTTGTCACGCAGGCACATCGAAAGGATTTGTAGAAAATGGGCTACTTGCTTTTAAATCGAAAAAGACGGGAGAATATCACGAAGATATGAATGCCGAAGTATTCACGGAGTGGTTTCAAAATATGCTTAGCAATTTAGAAGAACCCAGCACAATTATTATGGACAATGCCCCATATCACTCCGTGCAATTGAACAAACCGCCGACTTCTTCCAATAAGAAGAGCGAGTTGATCGAGTGGCTCCAAGCCAATAATGTGGAAGCCCATGAGACGAAATTAAAGGTGGAGCTAGTGAAGCTCGTAAAAATGCACAAGCCCCAAACGACATACAAATTAGATATGATGGCAAACGAATATGGTCACGAAGTCCTGAGGCTTCCACCGTACCACTGTCAGTACAATGCCATTGAATTAATTTGGGCCCAAATCAAAGGTAACTTGTTTAACCATAGTCTATTTACATACTGACAAAAATATGATTATGTTTATTACTTGAATTCTATGACTCAATTTGTTTTTTATCTTGTTTCAGGATACGCTGCACGAAAAAATACAGCTCCGCCTTTTACAGCCACAAAAATGATGGGGTTATTGAAAGAGGGATGCAAAAATGTCACTGGCGATGACTGGAAGAAAGTAGTGGAGAAAACCAAAAATCTAATCTTACATGACTGGGAGCGAGACATTAGAATAGACTGCATAATTGATTCCCAAATAATTATTCACGTCGACGAGTCAGATGACGATGATGATGATGATGATGATGATGAAGATGATGAACATGTTTGATTTTTAATAAATAATTAAACAGGTTATCAATTTTGTTTTCCTTTTTTTCTTCAAAATTATTAGTTAATAGAATCGATTTCTTCTTCATTAATAAATGATCTCGATAAGATATATAATCGATTTTATTTCATGCGATTTTATCTTGACTACATCTCTAGTAACTTCAAATCCCAAACGTCACCGTACCCATGCTACGTGAAAAATATTATAATCATTGAACTGTACATGTTTTTAGGCTCCGATCTCACAGGTCAGTGGTCTCCCAGCAGTCTGAGAGTGAAGAGCCTGCTCCATCCACGTCAACTTGCGAACCGAGGACTTTTGAAACTCTTTCGTCAAGGTAAGATACTGTTAACTGTCTTTAAATATATTTAATCTTAAATATTTACTAATATATCAGGCAAGATAAATGGGTTAGTGAATTTTGACACTTATCTATATAGGCATAGCACACCTTTTTGAATGTCATCTGTATGACAGCTACAAAAAGATGCACATGGTTGATGGCTTTCTCGATACCAAATTTTTATACCATATACTACTCATCATCATCATCTATATAGCGATTTTCTAGTTGTTCTAAATTTGGACTTTGAATCACGAGGCCCGTTTATTGTTTTTTAATGGTATATCGGCTTTTCCGTAAGCGACTGCCGTCTGACCTGCCAACCCCGAGATTAAAAAGCCTGTGTGAGAGCCTCGTCTATTGTTTAGCAGGAGCACCGACTAGCAGGTGAGGTTAACTTGGCGCTAAAGATCAACCACTAGAGATCATTGACTGATCCAAACGTATTGCAGTGTGGGCAGCAGTGGCTCGTCCATGAGCGAGAGCTGGGCGCGACCAGCGCAGGCGGCCCCGGCGGCGCCCACTACAACTCGCACACCACTCTCGTTGCTGCTAGAAAAGGTTCGCATCGATTTTCTGTGTATGAGTGACTCCTCATCGAGCGCAATAACGGCCTAACCTAGAAGCGTCGGTAGCTTAGAGGTTTAGATATCGCTTTTACGATCAAGAGGTCCCGGGTTCGCATCCTGGCCGGTACACTACCGAGTTGAACCCCCTCCTAAACAAGCAATTTAGCTTAGCTGGAGGAGTTAACGGGAATTCTTAATAAGGAAAAAATCATTTTATTCTGCCACCCATTGATGGTATAAATGTTAGGCCACTATAATTCCATTGTAAACCTATGGCTGTATAGGCTATTCAACTATTTTTTTTATGAAATATTGTCAAAAGCCTATTTTGTTGCGTTTATGTACTTGACTTTACTAAAGTTTTATAACATTCAGGTCGCAAAGTGGCAGATAATTCCTCGTGAAGGTACAGAACACTTGCCGTGCCGCGTGTATGGAGCTATTCATCTTTCCAGACTTTTCGGTAAATATATGTTTATGTAAATGACATTAACAATCGCGGTAGCCTAGTGGTATGGGTAATGGACTGCTGAGACGAGGTCTCGGGTTCGATCCCAGGTTTTACCATGGCACACACCAATGACTTTTCGATGCTTTTCGAAGTTATGTGTGTATTTATCGCAGGTTTATAAGTGCCCGGTTAATGGCAATAGGCTCGCCACCTATTACATTGGGACCTAAACATAAACTGGCCAAATGTGGGTGCTAGCACCTCTGCCTACCCCTTCAGGGATATAGGCGTGAGTTTATGTTATGTTATGTTATGTTATGATGTAAATGACATTATGTACTTAATTGTACTTATATTACTGTATATGCTAATTGCTTTAACCATTTTTTTATTTACATATTCAGTTAAACTACCTGACTTCCTGAATGCCACGCAAATGCCTGACTTCAAGTTAAAACTTATCTTGAAACATATCGACATGTTTATACAGTAAGTACAAAACATAAGACCCCAAGAATATGAAATAATAATCATATCACTTTTATAAAAAAATCTGGTCGATCGACGACTAGTCTAATACTAATTTTAACTCAATTGGGCGGCCTAAAAGTTGTGTCGAATACTGCTGTCTGATCTTGAGAAACTGGACAACGCGACAATAACGTCTCTAGTGTTACGAGCGTTTATAAGAACTTAATTGAGATTACTGTTGTGATTAATCTACCCTCAGTATTATCACAGATTACGTAAGAATACACATTCTAATACAGATACACGAACTAGAACAAAATTTTGAAGCCACCGTAAGTCATGCAGCTGGCCTGGAAAAATTAGTACACTTTTTCCTCCAATAGATGTCTATAATAATTACAGATTCCATACAGATTTAGTACAAAGAGAGATGGCGTTGTATTAAATTTTCGTTCGCTTCAAATAATTTCAACCGAGCTTTGGGGCACTGGACGGGTGTCTACGTATACTGTCTACAGTCGTCAAGGTCAAGGAACAGAGCTTAAACTGGAGTTGAGAATACAAGCTAAAGCTATACACTGGCTATTAGCGTATACGAGAGAGGAATAGCGGTAGTTTTTTTCTTTGCCAGGCTATGAAATTTTTTGCCGCCGCCTCTTTCTGCGAGCAGGTAATGCGCGCGAAAGAGACGGCGGAGAGGGAGCGGGAGAGAATCCTGCCCCCCGAGTTTCGCAGTCTGCGGCGAGGACGCCGCAGACTCATCTACGCCCGGGACTACCGACCTCCATGATCGGGGCCTGAGGACGGCAGTTGGCCGACTCGCCGTCCTTACAGAAGCAGGCCGTGGCGGAGGCGTGTCGTGTGTGCCCTACACACGCCTGCCAACTCACCGAAGCGGGATAAAACCCGACCCCACCAGGCGAGGCCGCGGTGGCGGCCGAAGTCCGCCGGCAACCCTGGGGTTATCCTTTCGAAGGCTTACCCGGGGTACCCGGCAACGGACACTTGGGGAGGACACCGTGCGGTTTTAGTCGAGACACGAGTTAACCACGCCCGCTGGCCAGCGGGGGGTATCCGAAGGGATTTCCGCACGTAAAAAAAAAAAAAAGGCTATGAAATTTTCCCATAATATAGATAAAAAAAAAACCTCATGCATGTACATTCTCAGTCTAAGGAACAGAGTAAGGTACCATAAATCAAATTTCATAAAGAAATGTTCTGCGACATTCTATACAGCGCTATCTAGACCTAAAGTAAGCATAGCTTAACTAGCTTGTGGTATGGGTTCTAGAATGTGGATATACATTATAGATCCTTTTTTGGTAAATACATAAAAACACTCAGACGAATGCAAATATTCATATTCATGCGCACAAATATTTGCACTGAGTGGGAATCGAATCTGCGACCTCTGACTTAGCAGTCGAACGCTCTACCGCTTCGCGACAGGGGTCGTTTGATTGCTCTGTACAATACGCGCCACATAACTTTGCGTCTATTAACACAGGGGTAACTACTGCGCAGGTGAAGTGGGCGGGGCGGCACGTGGCCGGTCGACGCGTTGCACCTGCATGTTTAGTCGTGTGAAAAATTCAAGTCCATCTTAGGATGTACTTGAATTCTTGATTTCTTCCAGGCAACCTTAGGGTGCCTGGAAGAAATCGCGTTTAGCGATAAGGCCGCTCTTTGTACAGTCAACGAAAAAAGTAAAAATTCAAATTCACGGATCACTAAAACCTTTCATAAAATAATAAACAGAATATGAAATATTTTAACTTTGTGCTCTGAGGACTATAATACTATTGCCAAATACTCAATGTTGGTAAATTGGTACTGACGACTCATTTTTGGATCGCGTGATGAACGAAATTGCAAGTAATCCCGCGCGAGCCAATGACGTAGTCGTAGGCGTGCGCCGCGGGTTGGAAGGGGCGGTAAAGCAGTTGCTACATGGTAAGCACTAGCATCAAGTCGAAACCTGTCGCACCGCTGTAGCTGTGCGGTAAATGGTGAACGCAAATCGTCGCGTAAACCGTAGTAAGCGTTTACGTGAATTTTAAAGGAGTTTCCTCGAGTTCTCATTTGTTTTGGCCAAACGACATGAATGTTGAAATTTTTGGAAAAAGATAGTTTTTGATTTTCTAATTTAATACTTCCAGGTGTTCTGTTATCGAAACTGGGCCCAAAATATTTCGTTCCAAAACGACTATAAACTCAGTGTGTATTTACTATTGGACCCGGAAGGTGGCGCTGCAATCGGGTCATTTTTACGAATTTATTCCCAGGACGCTAGTACTTTCACACTCTCGCGCAAATTTGAACGTCAAGGTGACTTTGTACTGATCATCAACTTTTGAAACTTTGTCGCTATACTTACTTTTGACGCTCCGTGGCATCACCTACTTTTGACGCTCTGTAGTATCACCTATATTGATGATCATACCCAGGTGTCAAAACACCTGGGTATGATCATCAACTTTAAACGAAGTTTAATTATTCTCAAATTGGTTTTTCCATCAAATTGTTTATATATTGGTCTATGGTTATGTTAATAATATTATATACTTCTGTTGTGTAGTAAAAATTGTTGAAATTTATTACAACGCCATGGTCAAATATTTAAGTTATTAAGAAGGATCGTTAACCATATTGTCGTCATTAAAAAGCTGTCACATATAATCTTATTATTTTTCTCATTGTAGATTAGTTTATATAGCCACAAGGATATTGATTAACCTATAAGGTTTTAGAAACCTTTACACAGCTTAATATGGGCAAAATAGGTACTTTTTAAATTCATATTTTAAATATGAAACTATTAGTGTCATGTATTGGTGAAAACTTATTACTAATTCTAGAATGTACTGGTTGGGTATGCATGGTATTATAAAAAAAAAGCTGCATAAAATATGTACAAAGGCCTACTTAATGACAATAACATTATTTTACAAGTAAATCCAAATAGAATTACCTAACAGAATATTATTTATAGCAGATTTAAAATACTCATACTCAAGAACAGTGGCGTAGCTACCTTGGGTCGCACCCGGTGCGGAAGTTGGTGGTGTCACCCCATCGAAAGTAAAAGGCAATACATTTTCTATTATCTATCACTATAGAATAATACACGTATAACAATTCACGCCAACCAAACACAACATACTTCACGAAACAAATGAGAAATTTTGCAACTGAGACGTCAAAGATCGCGAGTATGGAACGGGGAATCCCCCCACGACAGCGTCTGGCTTTTTTGCGGGAATTTTTGTGCTAAGGATTTTTTTTGTTTGTACATTGTTCTTAAAGTTGAGAGACCGGGAGGGTGTCTCCCCAAAAAAGGTGACACCCGGTGCGACCCCCCCCCCCCCCTTTGCTACGCCACTGCTCAAGATGAATACATTCTCAAAATAAATCCAGTTTTGCACTAGTTATTCCATTTTACAGGTACTTGGATGAACACAGCGAATGGTTCGGGGAGGTGTACTACGTGGCAGACGGCATGTCTCGATCTCATTAAATTGACGACACGGCGAGGAAAAAGCAGAATGAAAATTCGTTCGCTATTGAGATTTACATTCCAAACCATAATAAATCATGTTCAAAATTATTATTAACGCCACATTAGTGCCACCGTCCAGATTTGAAAATTGCATTTTACGATATTTTAATACAGTTGACAAGTTACGGTAATACAAACCGGTAAATCGAAATGTTATCGTCTAGGGCAAAGTTAGAACCTGAGACCTGTTTTTTATCGATGACTTCTATGCTTCTTCTAGACAATCGGTTTAAAACAAAAATTGTGTCGCAGTTCAGGGGGTGAACCAGGAATGGGGGAGGGGTACGGGACAGACTAAATGAGTTGATGTATGTATTTTGACGCCTATCCGTATTTTATACGCATAGCGCTTCTTTTTGTAGTGTCATCTATAGACGGCTATATTGACTTGCGCGTAATTGATTGTAAATTGATGGCTATTGCGTCACTAATTTTTTTGTTCCATACATCCACTCTAGTAGTATCATATATCATATAGGAGTCATTGGTTTTCATAAATCTCACTGAATTGTTAATGTTAGAACAACTGTTTAATAATAATACACATAAATGCTGTCAAAATTTTAGGGATCTGAATGCTTTCCGTAGTTTTAAGATATACATCTCGATTTATGGCAATAGAAATTTTCATAATGTTCGCGGCTATATAATAGATAATCCTTCTCTGTGCTTGGCTGGCCTGGTGAGGCTTTATAAAGTGACCAATTCGGACGTAGTTATTAAGTGTCTGACTTAAGGCCGTCCACTGCCATGCGCCTGTTTCATGCAAATAATATTGACCGTGCAAATAATTTTCACAAAAGTCGTGCTGATGATCTACTCAAGATCTGCAAAAAATACGAATTGCACGACGTGCTTGACGCCAGGCGTGTAACACCAGAGTATGTGGGACACGCAAGAGGCAACGGACGGCCTTTCACTTCCTTTAAGCATAGGACAGCATGTTTTTAAACGGACCAGCCAGTTATCGTCTCACTTCAGCTATCGCTACCTACTTTTCTCAAATAGCATTAAAATAACACACCTATTTATTCAATTCTGTTGTGTTTATTTTGTTAGAATATATAGTATTTCAGATAATAGCACCATGTATTTTTTACTCACCATGTATTTTTTACTGTCATTAGACCGGAAACCTAGCAAACATGTTTAGAAAATAATAATCAATATTGTAAACGAGTGACTTATATCAAAGCCTTCTTAGGAGTCGGATATTGAATTAGGTATTTCAAAATTCTCAAGATAATATGCGTAGGTACTATTTACTTGTTGGGAGCGTTTGCCAGTATTATGAATTGGTTGTAAACTCGTATTTGAGACCTTGTTAACTGTTAGCACCGACATTTCGATGCACGACATATTTTAGGAAATAATGCTAAGAAAACATGATAATACTCGTAGCAAAACTTAGATTTAGTTCGTTTACTTGCCCTGTATACCCTAGTGATTATACTACATATTTATTGTATTCATTATTTTACAATACAACTTGTAACAATTTCAGTAGCAAATTAGCTATAGGCTTATACCAGCGATTTTAATATTTCACCCCAGACGCAAAAACGGCGAAAGTTTGACGTGTCTGTGTGGCTGTCTGTGGCATCGTAGCTCTCGAACGGTTTTTTTTTTGTTTGAAAGGTGAATTAGTCCGGGTTTTTAAATTTTCAATTTAATTTTTCAAATGGCAGTACACTCTATTTGAGTGAGAGAAACTGTTACATCCTCAAATATGCCTGGTATTTTTCAGTTAATTTAAAAAATACATATGATGATAGAAATAGATGTGAAGAAATATAACATTTCAATCATTACCAATAATCAAAGTTACTACATTATATGAAACCCATGTTTTATTTAGTAAGGTTAACAATTAAAGAAAATAAAGTAAACTTGAGAATGAATTGGTTTTATTATAAAAAATTACAATCCTGCTTCGCAACGTAAGTTAGAAATATGTAATTGTAAATTTGATCTCAATACAATAAAGATGTTAGAAACAAAAGATAATAGACAATTCACCTTATCATCAAAAATATTACATTCTTAAGGCGTATGCGGTATTTAAGGCATGCACTTAACATTAAAATAATTGTTTAAACTGTAAAACATTTTCTTTAATTTGAACCCTTTCTTAAAATGCAATATTTTGAGAATGTTGCTTATAAAACGAATGCAATTTTGTTACTTATAAAACATGAATATTATGAGCACTATCTGACTGACCACGGATACTGAAATCAAACCAAAATTAACCTGAGATCAAGCAATAAAATAAAATTTGCGACTGAGTTTTATTAATCACGAAAAAAGCAATTAACCCAGACTTGAAAACGATTAATTATTAATTATTCGTAACATTTCAATAAAAAAAACTAAGTAATTCAATAATAAACAGGATGGACTATACACAATGTTTGGTTCATTCCCGTACCACGGATAAAAGAGCGTCGAAGCGTCTAATGTCAAAACCTCAAAACAAAGTAGATATCTGACGCCTAACATTGGATTCGAAAGAGACAGTGAAATGAAGGCCGAACTTAAATGTGATGTTCCTAATGTGTATTACAACCTTGTGTACAATAGCCGGCAACTGATTTGGTACGTTGGGTAGGAGTGAGAGTTCGGCTTGCTTCTGTTTTGTAGAGCGTTCTCTCCATCGCCAAGCACATGTCTGCAGCTTGATATATTTTTAGAGTAGTTGAAACTATAGCTGGTTTTGAAACTGTATAAACACAAGCGGTCCTACGGCATACACTGCCTTATGCGTGTCACGCATGCGGGCGCCTGCACCGCTTACTGTTTCGTGCAAATGCACACCATATTATTTGCACGAAACAGACGCCCGCGATATGCGTGCACACGCATGAGGCAGCGGCGGACGGCCTTAACTACTCTAAAAAGTTATCAAACTGTCAGCCCGATGTACGATTGAGAAAACGCTATAACGTCACTCTACTTCCCCACTTTAAAATCAACAGCCGGGTACTGTAGGAGATACAGGTGCAGTGTAAGGCGCGTGTGCTATGGTTATTGTAGGTCCATCCTGTGTATGACGCGGCGGTACTCGTGTTCTAGCGCGAGGTACTGCGACGCGAGGCGGCCGTGCGTCTCGCTCACGCCTGTGACGCTCGCTGTAGCCGCGAACTCCTCCGGTTTCAGAACTTTCTGCAGCTTCTTCATCTCTAGCTTCTTCTTCTGTAAATAAAGAGTAACCTTATTACTACTAATGTAAAGTTACGTAAAAAATATGGATATTTTAATGGATGAATATTTGTTACTCAATTATGCCAGAATGGCTGAATGGATCTGTATGAAATTTGGTAGGTACAGAGAGCGTGGGGTGTGTTGGGTAACCTCCTCGAGTGTCGCTCCGATTCCGATCCCGCTGCAGTCCGGGGGGAACGGAATCGGAGCGGCCGGTACACCCTGGGCGGCGGTCAATGGCTTCCCCTTCACCCCTTCATAGGGTTGGCATTGATCGTCGGTCAATACCCAACGTGGCGGGAACACATCGCTCTCCGTTCTCCTCTGCTTTCAGAGGAGACAGGATGAGCGATGCTGTTAGTGGTGAGATGGCCCAGGGTCAGCTGGGGTGCGAGGGATATGCTCTATGGGTAACCTTACACCCCGGCGTCTGAAGACCCGAGACGGCGTGCGGTTTTAGTCGGTGTAAGCCCGACATAACCGCCCCCGCTGGCCGGCGGGGGGGTATCCGAAGGGATTTCCGCACGATAAAAAAAAAATAAAAAAAAAAGGTACAGAGAGCGTAGGCTTTTTATCCCAAGAAAACGGTGCTGCAGATAGCAGATGGAATTAGTATTTCAAGAGGGTGGAGCCGTGTGCAACAGCTAATGTATATTTTTAAACGAATTTTAATATACTAGTGCCATTTCATCCTAAGACCATAGACACCATCAGTTCGCGACCTGTGCATATTATATTCAGTCGAGTTGTCAACAGCCGTCCTCGGGTACGTATCGTATGCATTCTTTCGAATTTTTTTGGGTTCGTAATCTATTCTATTATATCTACTCTGTGTGAAATATATGGATGCGAATCCAACAAGTTAAATAAAAATCTTTTTTTTACCACCCACTCGTACGCGCCTTCCCGCGAGGTAACACTATCGTAATTTGTCATTAAGTTTTGTTATGTTTAAGTATAATTTTATTCTCGAATTAATTTCTATCACGGACAGCTGCAACGTAATAATAACCGTAGGGTCGAGTGTTAAGATACATATTTGCATGCAGCAGTTGATCACCTGGACAAGGCAGCTAACTCGTGCAAGTAGGTTGATTTTCCAGGCAGTGATTCATCTGTACCAACTATTAGGTAATCTGTGGTGGTAACGTTCAACTACATCAGAGGTTGTGGGTTCCATTTCCGCTCAGTGCAAATACTTCATTTCTGTCTAGATTTTTGTATATGTAAGAAGTATTTTACAAAAATCTAAATTACAAACCTGAAAAGGTGCATTGAGTCTATTTTTGATATCAAGCCTATATTCCAGATAAGCAGTCTTATCGGAAGTGTTTGTAGCCTTTAGGCGCAGTATCTCGTACACGCGTCGCGCTTGCTTTTTGTTAATTTTGAACTTATTACAAGCCTGCACTGCCATTTCATGAGAAAATCTGGAAACAGAATTACCACACTGAAAAATATTAAACGATAGATCGAACGATGAATCGATTACAGATTCGTAAATTTGCCGCTTTTTGCGGAAAAAGACATTTATGGGACTCACAGAGAAAGGATTGGGTATGCTTTATTTTCGTGAATTCTGTTTCAGCACAGGAGTTTCATAGAGCTAGACTATATTAGGCAATAAAAAATATATTCATGCAAACAAAAATATTGCTACTAACTATTCAATGTAAATCTACCTTCTTATAACCAAAAGAATCTATCGGATTGATTATTTATCTCATTTGTCTAACATACCCTTGTAAAAGTTTGGCAGGTTGAAATGCAGGTAGACCGCTACAGTTTTTAGCATCAACATAATCTCTGATTCTTTGGAACTCTTGTGAGGGATCTTCTACTGTTATATCTACTACTTCAGACTGTATGATGTAGTGAGAATAAATTGCCTGAAAATTGTACGAAATACCCTTTAAAATTTGTCCTAGACCTATAAAACTAACTATCATTCAACCTTTAACAATTTTTTGTACTATGACAAAAGATATTCCACCATGTATGATAGGCCACTGCAATAAATGGTTGTATTGGACTGTACACTTGTTTGCAGAATTATTAGTACAAAAAAAACATGTGACATCTTGATACGAGTTGCTGCTCGCTGCCATTAAATAAAAATAATGATAAGAGCCAAGTGATGAATCACTTGTATCACTTTTACGTGTAATGTTAAAAAATTTGATGTTAATAGTAGCACTCCAGTAACCTGGCACGTGGTAGATAAGGAGTAAGTAAGAGAGAGGTAAGTTAGCTGACCTGTAATAATTGTGCACATATTCCAAGCTTCCTGAAAGGTGGTAGAGTTAGCACTTGAGAAATTCGTGGCCGTGAATGGTTTGGGTATGCATAATAACGGTACACTGTGGCATACGCAGCAGTAGCATAACGTACAGTTCCTTCACTTGATTGATATTTTTCAAACCTGAAAATGAAAAAGTTAAGTAAATATTTTTAAACTTAAATCATGATATAATGCAAATACACAACCAAAAAGTTCACTTTCCTCTTCCTCAATAATTAAAGTTGAATAAAACTTTTCAATTTTACAGAAAGTATTGAGACACAGACCCACAGACAGTATAGTATACATGAAAGAGGTACAGCTATACAAAAAGGTACAGGGCCGCAGCACGGGCCTGCCGCCTTCTTAATTCTCATTCGTTCAAGGGAAAAGAAAAACGTCAATACAGTAATAATAATAATTGATGTCTAACTAAAGTCCATCCTTTCTTAAAGGGCTTCTAACAACACCTGTTACATCTAGGTTGCGAGGATGTTGTCTCATAGTAAATGGCGTCTGAATGGATAAGGTAGGTGATCTTGTTCATCACCAGCAAACAGGGTGGAGGACCATTTATTGGTCAAAACTTTTTTAAATCTATGATTTATCTGTAGATAAATTTAGCTATAACTGTAGCTAAGGAAGGGCTTTGGACCCTAAACCATTCATGAAGATAAATCATCTAATTCTATTAATGTATATGAGTCAATTTTCATCTGATATCGTTATATTATGGGCTGCCTACAAAAAGTTTGTATTCATGCATGCTAGAAAAATTTAATTATTGCAATGGTGATACTCACACAGTAAAGAATGTCCATTGGTCATCATCAACATCTATAAATGATGCTGCATCTACATACCACAGCAGGAAAGTTTGGAGTCTTTCATGATAGGTCAGAAATCCAGGTGTTGATGTCTCAGAATAGTATACTTCAAATGAGCGCTTATCTCCATCATCAACTGTAAATGAACCTTAACTATAATCTTCTTTACTTTACTTACTTCACACTAATATAACAAATTGAAATTTTATGAAGATGTTTGGTACTCAATCATGCTCAAACAGTTGAACAGATCTAGCTGAAATTTGGTACAGGGATAGATTATCTGGATTGTTAGCATCAAGAATAAATATTTATGATCAGTCTACCTGTAGCCCGTGCAATCTGACAGAAATATCGAGGAAACAAAAGATATTATACCTTACAGTATTGTCACAATTCACTCATATTTATATCTATGATACTGTCATCCAACACACATATAATATATGAGCAGCTAACTCAAATAGAATATCATTTATATGAGACTGTTATAATAAACATAACCTAATCATTAGTGGCAAAGGTAATAAATTTGCTAATGTGAATACTAGTTAGGTAAGATGTAATATAAATATAATTTCAATAGACTTCAACAAATTTCAGCAACTTTCTAGTCACCACTCCTAAAAATTGGTACTATATATAATCACCACATAGCTGCCATAGTTCAATTGTTTTAGTTACTTTTAGAATGGTAAACATCTGAGCATTGTTTTAAATTCAATCATCATTACTTACAAGGTTTGACTGTGAATGCATGTATCAACTTGCCATGAGGTATAAATGATTCATCTTTCTTCAAAATGGACACAAAACGATCTAAATTAGTCACATAGCCAGGTGCTAGTACTTTCTTCAGAGCACCCTCAACATCGTCTGGTTTCATTCCATCAGATTTATTAGGTTCAATCTGAAGTAAAACAGTGGTATTAGCTGTCTGTCAAATAAACTACTAAATAAACAGCCTTTGCTTTGATAAATCTAAACCTTACCTTTTCTGTGTATTCAATTCCCAGATATGTCTGTAGACTGCCTGCACTATAGTACAACCTTATGTGTAAGTCTGTGTAGCCAAATATGTTTTCATTCTCGCCGAATACTTGATGACACATTTCTGGGCCAAAACTTGATTCCTCATTTTCAAGATCATCAACTGATCTTACTAAAAATAGAATCGATATCCATCATTATGTACAAGAAAGTAAGCCAAGTGAAGAACGGCAATTTAATCATTTTAAAAATTCTTGAGATTCACGCCTGATTATGCTGTAAACTTCGTTGCCTGCCATACTAGAGTTTACCAAAATGTTATTCAAGAAATATACAATTTGTCACCGGCATCTATCTTACCCAATTTAAATTCTAATACGTCGTTCCCATCTACCACTAAATGGCACAAAGCATCAGTCATTTTTATATTTTTTCAAGAAATTCAATTTCATCACACACTATGACCGCTATGATTCCCGCGCAAAACGATAATGATAAAATTTTGCAGCTCGATACAGGATTATATATATATTTATAATATAAGTTTAAACACTAAATATTATCTTAGTGTAATGCTGTTGTACAGTTAAATACACTTTAGAGGCATAAAAACAGTAATTAAGAGAAGCTAAAACTGCAAAATTGACGAAAAACGAAAACGAAAGTTACTTTTTGAAATACAGCTGTCAAAGATGTCAAAGATGTAATTTATAAAATTTATTTAGGGGATGCGATAAGGATTGGATCCGTGGATCTAAAAGAATAGTGTGTCCGTGGACACAATGATGGAAATCGGATCCATGGATCTAAAAGAATAGTGTGTTCGTGGACTTTGGTGGAAACCGGTATAAAGCTAATGAATAATAATCCTAAGTAAATAATAATGTTTAACTTTAAATAGTTACAGTTTAAGATTATATAGCAATACCTTAGGCTGGACTCATACATCCGAAATGACTCAGAATTCAGCTTATAAATTCAGAACGCTCAGAATTCTATATGAAACCTACGTGCTCCTCACTCCTCCTCACACATCAGGAATACATCAGATTATAAACTTCTCAGATCGATCTGATCTGACCGAATTATTTTATGTGCATCCGGTATTCCAGACTGAAACATTTTAGATTCGGAATTCATAGCAAGCAAATTAATACATTTATATAAAATAGCTCACATATCCGGAAATTCAGATTCTCATTTTTTATTATGTTACCAAAGGCAAAGGGGTTGCGATTAGTGTTAATTTCTCCAATGCCAGACGCACGTAAAATTATTCTGTCAGAGCGATATTAGAAATGTATAATATGATTTATTTTGAGCGTTCTGAATTCAGTTTGTAAGTTCAGATGCTGCATTCAGACAGCCCTTCTGTATGTGTGAGTCCAGCCTAACTTTCTAGTATCCTTATAGAGCTCCGTCAGGAGTAGTATAATGTTCTGTGCTAGAGAGATACAATATTACCCAATTATGACACGAACGACGAGAGAGTCTTCTTGTGGGCCATTAAAGTATTGTAATTTAAACTATATTTTTGTCCCTAATGTTATATTATTTAAAATAAAATACTTTATACGATATGAAGTAAACTTTAACAAACTATGAAAAGTATAAAATACGCCGTGAGCCGTGACATACTTCGCTGAATGGATCATACCTTTGCGCAGTACATCATAAGAAAGTTGTCATATCGATGGTTCATTCATTTTATGTGACGTCATTATGGCCTGGTTGGGTTAGGTTTGCTTGGAAATTTTTGTTAACAATCTTGTATTTTAATATATTATATGTTGTGCTACTTATTTTAGATTAGTAATATAAATACCTCATATAGTACTGGTAATCCTGGTGCCAAGAAGTGTTTGTTTCGACGACATTTTCTGGCGAAAATGAATCGCCATGAAGGTGGGTAATGATAATCAAAATTTGTTCGATGCTATTGTCAGTGCGAATATCACTGCAAAGGGTTATAAAAATATTGTCATCATGATGCCATATCTCGTTTTATGTCACTAATTTTAGTATTGTTGTCATTAGGACAAAGGAAATTAATAATTGTTGTTGTATTGTGTGTATTGACATATTTTCAGGAGTCAGCTGTGATTCTTGTTTGAAAAATAACTTCAGAGGACGACGATACAAATGTTTGATTTGCATCGATTATGACTTGTGCGCAGCCTGCTATGAGTCCGGCGCTACCACAAACCAACACACTACAGAGCATCCTATGCAATGCATTCTATCTAGAAGTGACTTTGGTGAGACCTATTTACACTATTCTAGATATGTTCTTGTGCCAACGCTCATAACAAACCTGTTATGTGCAATTCCAAAATATTTACAACACAACTATAATTTATACAGAATAACACCATTGTAATCTATAAAACTTTTTTTCAATATGGATTGACATACATAAACATTTATAGCAAACAAAGGTATAGATTTGTCTGTTATGTAAGTTTTTCCCTCAATATTGATTAAAAATTCAGGTCTATTATAAATATGTATATGTCATTCTATGTTACATAGCAGTGCATACAAGAACATAAAAAGTGTGTCAGATAAAAATGTATTTGATTAGCTTACAACATGCTGTGTAAGAATATAAATACACCCCTCATAACTTGACAATATGTTTCAATTTTCTAACAGAGACAAGTGGTTTGTTTATATGATTACTGTATTATTGTGTTATGTGTTTTATGTAATTGACTTGGCTTTCATTCCAAATAAGTTTAATAAATTTGATATTCCAATTATGAATTTGAACTTTTCTGATTGATGTTAAAATTACTTCAGAAGTTGCATACTTTATTATTAGATTTAAGAAATGACATGTTTGTAGCTTTTTCTGAGGTAGAATGCTTAAGGTAGTAGCACACACATTTAGCCTGCCTGATGGAAAGTAGGTAGTCACTGTAACCTATAGATACTTGCAACACTGAAGGCATTGATTAAGCTTAAAACTTGCAAAAATATTAATATTATGTATTTAAAATAGTCTACTTAGAATCTTTCTACCATACACTAATAAGAAATTTGTTTATGAGAAAACATTTTTTAGAACTAATTTTAATGACATAAAACCTATAATATAACCTATAATAAGCAAGCAATTTTGAATTTATCATGAAGGTATTATAAGAGCTTATTTGATTATACATAGGTTAGGTTCTTGCTACCTCTGTTTTTCATATCAAGAAACAGATCGCATGAGACATCCTACTAATATAACAGTGAAAATTTTTGTGAGGATGAATTCATGCAAAAATGACTGGATAGATTTAGATGAAATTAGGCACAGAGATAGCTTATAGTCTGGAATACCACATAGGCTATATTTTTTCCCAGTAATAGGTTTATGTGGACAACTCCTTAACCACTAAGCTACCAACGCTTACACACAGAGATATTGTAAATAAATTATTTATATTTTCAGATCTGTACTATGGTGGAGAGGCATTAACACTGGAACAGCCTCAGGCATACACATGTCCATTCTGCAATAGAATGGGCTTCACTGACACAGCACTCATGGAGCATGTCACGGCTGAGCATGCAGATACTACGCTAGCTGTAAGTATTTCTATGAAATACATATTTATAAAGCAATATGGCAATATGGCATATAAACATATAGGTTTATAAACCGGGTAAGTGAATAAGCTAATTTCTAGCTACAGCTGAAAAATAATAGTATATTTTAAAACCTTTGTTACTATTTTCTATAAATCTGCAATTACATTGTCATATATCAGCTAATGGATATTATTTTGAACATTTACGAGAATAAAATTGCTATCATCACCAACCTATTCTAGTCCAATGCTGGACATAGGTCTCCCCTAATGAGCGCCATAGCGCCCTGTCTTCAGCTTGCCGCATCCAGCATCTGCCTGCAGTCTTTTGCAGATAGTCATCCCACCTGGCCGGAGGGCGTCCTACACTACGTTTGCCAAGTCGCGGTCTCCACTCAAGATCACGTTTACCCCAGCGGTTGTCGGTTCTTCGCGAGATATGGCCGGCCCACTGCCACTTCAGCTTGCTTATTCTTTGAGCTATGTTGATAACCTTGGTTCTCTGTCGGACATATTGAGTTAGATAGGAAGTTGCTATTGACATATATAAATCACGTATTTATATACTTTTATGTTTATGAGGGGAGGTACAAAAATTCGTAGAACAAAATGGTTCTGAATTAAATATAACAATTGAATTATTTTTCTTTTTCAATATAATTGCCCTCGAGTTCAATACCTTTTTTTGGATCTACTAATTCATTAATTAATTGATTTTTCTTTGTTCTATAAGCCGAAATTGCCTCCTTAACTTGTTCGTTGGTATGAATTTTTTTCCTAGTAATTCTTTTTTTAAATTTGGGAACAAATAGTAGTCACTAGGGGCCAGATCCAGCCTGTACGGGGGTGGACCAGCTATTCGAAGCCACACTTGGCGAGAGCAGTAGTCGCAACATGGCTCTTGTGAACTGGTGCATTGTCATGCAAGAGCAACACACCCTTCAACAACTTTCCCCTTCTTTTTTCTTTAATAGCTCCTTTTAGTCTTTCCAGCAGCTTTGCGTAGTATGCCCCTGTTATGGTGACCTCCCTTGTCTTTGTAGTCTATCATGAGAATGCCCTTGGAATTCCAAAAGATAGTCGCCATCAACTTCCCGACTGATTCTGACACTTTAAACTTCTTCGGAGGACGAGGGTGCACGTCCTCCGAAGAAGTGTATGCCACATCATCGATTCCTGTTTCGACTCAGGTTCAAAGTTATGAACCCAAGTTTCATCTCCAGTAACAATTCGATTATAACTTCAGGGTTATCGCCACACAGGTCTAAAAAATGTTTCGATGCGTCAATTCTTTGTTGCATCTTTAGTAGTTTTAGCATTCTGGGTACCCTTCCCTTCGGACACCCCCCGCCGGCTAGCGGGGGCGGCTATGTCGGTGCCCGAACCGACCAAAACCGCACGCCGTCTCGGGTCTCCAGACGCCGCCTTGCAATAACTTTCGTCATACCAAGATGATCGTGCTGGATCCTCAAAACAGTCGTAAGAAAACAAGCATCTTCCAGTACGAGTATTTCGACTTTTCGCACAATATCTGAGGACGTAACTTCGACCGGCCTTCCAGTTCGAGGGTATCTTCGATGGACTCCCTGCCATGCTTGAAAAGATTTAGCCACTTTTAAATCATGGTTTTACTAGGAAATTAACCTCCGTAAACAGCTGACATCTCATCCATTATAATTTGCGGAGATTTTCCGTGCCTAGACAGGAACTTAATCACGGCATGATATTCAATTTGCTCCATAATGACCGATTGTTTCGGAAATAATTTGCATTCAAGGCGATATCGAAAAAACAAAAGACAGTCTTGACATAACTTTTTTTTTTCTTTTACCCAAAGAGTAGAATATCTGAGCATAGAGTTTGTATAATAGTGTTTCCTCCTATTACTTCATTCCGTGAATTTTTGTACCTCCCCTCGTATTGTATTTTTTCAAACCATTGGGATAAATTAAAACTATTATAAATAACTAAAAATAATCTAAAATGCACCTTGGAATTCCTCCACATCGCATGCCTCCTGTCGTAATAGTTGACTGGCAGCATTGCCATTCTGTATGGCAATACTTATTCTTTGTGCTAAAAAGAAGCCAGCTTTCTGGTAACGAGAGGCATCAAACATACGTGCCGCAATCTCGATGAAAGGATTGCAAGCACTCGGACCCCATGCCCGTAACGGTTCAACTCCAAACGGCACAAATTAATTCTTTCCAGTTAAATTAGAGTAGTTGCGCCTTTTGAGAGTCTCCGTAAAAGCAGCAGCAGCAACGGCACAGCCAAACGTACTGGCTATATGAGTAGGAGTAATGGTGTCGACGCATGTTACCTATTTAAAGTAAGACATGAAAATATACCAGTAGTCTCTTAGTCGCCTTTTAATTTGAGGACGGCAGTATATGTCACTTTAACATACAATCAGGTAATTTTAGTCAGTAACAAGTAAAAATACCGGGGTTACCTTGTTTTATAGGTCAGTAGTAGTAGTTTTTTTTTTAAGTACCTTCTTTTAACATCGGTGTATGGGGCCCTGCCCTGCTGATTGACAGATGTAGCACTAGTGTAGGCTTTCCTCTCGGAGTTGGAGGGTCAGATGGTAGGCGCTTCCATAAAGCCAACCAAACCAAATTATGGAAAGTCGAAGTTAGGAACCTGGGCTCTAAAGTGTCAAGTTTTGTATGCAATCAGGATTAGCGCTCAGATGAAAGAAGAAGAATGTTTAAGAATCAAATTGTTGAGACTGAATAGTGTTAAGTGGACCCTTCGCCTCTCTTGTATATAACTACTGCTTGGCTACCATATAAAAATGTGTTTTTGTGCTCAGGTGGTGTGCCCAGTTTGTGCTTCAATGCCTGGTGGGGAACCGAACTTCGTGACCGATGACTTCGCCGGCCATCTAACCCTGGAGCACAGGACGGGGCCTAGAGATCTCATTTCATTTCTGATATCCTTTTCAAACATATATTTTATTCTCATTATGCAAGGATATTCGAGAGCGTAAGCGTGTACACGGTATCGCAGCCATGCCGCAATGCTTTACATGGGCGTATCCAGGTTTTCGTTTCGTTTGAGGGGGTTTGGCTTCGGAAAGATTTAAAAAACAATACACAAGAAATGTCATTACTGTTCGATTTGCTTACCGGCTTTGAACCCCCAAGCGGCGGTGCCGTGTACATAGGGACTACCTCACTATGTATATGGTACCGCCGCCGCGCCGCTCTGCCATCGTGCCATATAGGAAAATAAGAAGTCCTCGAAGTCACGGCAACAGTCAGCATGTTGGTGGCTAACATTAAAACACTATTGGTTCTCTCATCCATATTTTATCTTTTATATGGGTATATTATCTATACTGATTATATAATTTCTTTAACCACCCTGCACGATGAGCCAAGTGGCATTCGACATGGTGGAGTCCGACGCATGCCGCATTCGGGTCGCGGCGTCAGTCGAGCAAGACGCACCAATATGCAGTTTAGGTAATTACAGCTGCCTACAATTGTTATGTTATTTATTTATGTACACACACAATCAGATATAAAAATACTAAAATGGAAAAAGTAGTACAGAGGCTCTGCTTATTTCTCAAAGAAATCTCTTCCAGCAGACCTGCGAGAGGAGAGTTTGAATAGAAGAGACAAAGTTAACAGTGTATGGGGAAGACGAGATACAGTATAGATATATATAAGTATATATAGATATATGTATTTATATATATATATAATGTATATAAAGATGATTACAAACTAGAAAGTGAATTCAAATTTTGTACGATACATATTTCACAATCGTTTTTCTCTTTAAATAGTAAAATTAGTAATACAATGAATTAAACCACGGTTAATTAATTAACCTTGTCTATTGCACTAACTGTTTTAATAGTAACCTTGTAATAAAAGCGTAAGGTAGAGGAAGCCTGTATGTATGTATTGCAATAATTGTATGACCGTTTCAACAGTAGCCTTGTCATAAACGTGTAAGGTAGATATAGCGGGTGTGGTACGACCATGTATTGTGGCTACTGCCTGGCTACTTGGCAAAATATCTGTTCCATGACACTTCCGGCGGGCCCCCGTTGGAGGGGGAGACCGAAGAAGTACTGATTTGACGTCGTAAGGGGTGATATGTATCACTGCCATGGATGCCCAAGATCGTGTGCAGTGGAGGAGGAAAAGAGCAGACAGCGGTTCCTGCCTCTGAAGTGAAGGACTCTGACTTCTTTTTATTTTATTAAGAAAACCAATATTACACAAATACACTCATAAAATCAGCATTTGTTTATCATACTTGTGAGTGTACACACAGCCAAGGAGATAAGTATACACCGTTATATGTTAAGGTGTATATTCCTCATTCCTTTCTGTTTCATTTTGTTGATGATGTGCAAATTAAAGTGATGATTGCACCAGCACGGGCGGCGGCATCTCGTCACTGTCGCCGTCGTCGCGTGATGCGGTGGTGGACCCCATCGCCGAGCTGCTGTCGCAGCTGTCTGGCGTGCGGCGCGGCGCCGGCCAGCCCGGCACTCCCAGTCAGCTGCAGCAGCTGCAGATGCAGCTGCAACTCGAGCGGCAGCAGGCAACCGTGAGTACTCACCACCTCACCATACAACGCAGCCTCTAAGGCTGACCGTTGTCTATTTCGTGCAAATAATATAAAGTGAATTTCGTGCATATCATTTGCACAAGTCGTGCAAAACTACATACGATTTGCACGACGTACGGGCGCCGGTTGCATGCGTGACACGCATAAGGCAGCGGACGGCCTTAGCTTTCTTGTAAGCTTAATATTAGGGTACTTACAGTACCTGGCTTTAGAATGTCGGGAAGAAGAGTGAGACTCCGGCTAAGATCGGCTTGCTTCACACAATCATTTTTTAGGGATTTTCTTTAGAAAAGCCCTATTGCTATCGAGTTGTCGTCGACGTCGTCGTCGTCGTTGCCAATTTTCTGTCACGGTTTTGGGTATGAAGGAGATGAGCTATCGAGTTGCTGTTTTCGGTAATAGATTCGTGCTGGGGTGAACCATTGCAAGATAAAAAAAAAATCGCAAAAAGAAAAAAAAACGCAAAGTCTAAAATCCCTTGTATTCGACTGAGCTCGTCTCAGGAATTCAACTTGTTTTGATATACAGTGACTTCATCCGAGCGACAATCCCAGTCACATCCAAGGCTCATATAGACCAGGTTTTTGTTTTTAATTGGGACGTGATTCGGATTGTTATTGGCCGAGGTGCCATACATTAGTATGCATGAGTATGTCTATTTGCATTGATCTGGGTGTTTCCATGAGCGTATGTAATCTTAGAATGTTGATCCATATTCTAGAACCTATGTGACAAACTTTGCTGCGTATGGCTGTGGATGGAGCGGTGTTATATTTTCTAGAATAATTGTAATCGTGAGCGCAAGAACCGCCTAAACATTTTATCAAAAGTTAATTAACCTATACTGCCATCTTTTGATGTTATAAAGTTATAAGCGATCGAAGTAAGGCCAGTTTACTTCTTTTGTAAACCATTCTCGGATGACTATTTAACGCCATCTAACAAATTTTTGTTGTACTGACATTTTGGTCAAAATTGAGTAAATGCATTTTTGCTTATAGGAACACAAAATCTACGTTAATATAAACAGTAGTTCAAAAATTTAAACTGAAATGGGAGGCTAATAGTACATACATGAAAAAGTTTACCCCTTAAAAAAATATGCTCTCTTTTTAGGGATTTTCTTTAGAAAAGCCCTATTGCTATCGAGTTGTCGTCGACGTCGTCGTTGCCAATTTTCTGTCACGGTTTTGGGTATGAAGGAGATGAGCTATCGAGTTGCTGTTTTCGGTAATAGATTCGTGCTGGGGTGAACCATTGCAAGATAAAGAAAAAAGAAAAAGATAAAAGAAAGATAAAATGAAAGAAAATCCCTTGTATTCGGCTGAGGTCGTCTCAGGAATTCAACTTGTTTTTTGATAATATATTTTGCCTGCCTGTCCATACGTCCATCGTAACGAGAAAAAATGATACAATGAATATTTTTCAAAAAATAATTGCTATTTGTTCTAGGAGCAATACTGATGCCAAAAATATGTTTTCTAGATTTTTCGTTTGTTTGTCTGCTACGCTATTTGTCTAAACAGATAGAGTTCGTTAGTATCAATGTTCGAGCAGCACGTGAAAACCACAGATCAGATTCAGCTGAAATTTTGCATGATCACTCTCCAAGGGTCTAGGCAAGACCCTAAATAGAGACCCTTTGTCTATAGATAATACACAATAATCAACAAAACATCATAGAAAAATCCAAAAAGGTTTGAATCGGTAGTAACAACAGATTCAGTTTCAGCCATTTGGGTGGTAATTTAGGTGTAGGTATGGGGCCCAATTTGGTCGGCACTTCGTGAGGTATGTTTGAGCCGCCCAAACTTACCTCACGAAGTGCCGACATTCGACGCAACTGGGAAATTGCAATGGAGATGTGATGCTCTGGCGTAGGCTTTCCTCTCGACGTTTGGGGATCATACGTTAGTCGCTCCCATAAAAGCCAAGATAAGCCAAATCAAGTGAAAGAATAGCAGAGTGACTCCGAGTTCCAAAGTGGATGATTGAATCCAAAGAGTGAATTTGGATCGAAATGCTATTTACGAGTACCTACAATCATTGTCACCAAGAAACCAAGAAATATTTTAGTGTCATATTCCCTTTTGTAGTATGTACATGTAGGACCCTCCCTTCCCACCTCCTCCAGATTTCACCACACGTAGTTAATGGCGGTGAAGTGGGTATTTGTCTTGAATTAACTATAACAGCGTATTCCTTCGCGCCTGTCCATGTTACTGAGTAACCCTAGGCAGGATTTGAAACCCTGGGACCCTCTAACACTGGCTTGCCTTAGCCACTAACATTGGCTACCCCGTTGTATTGTTGGGAGTTAAATACCCCTACAGCACGTATCCCTTATATAGAGGCGAGCATGGAAACACGACGCGACGCCACCATGGATATGGTTCTGCTAAAGGGACATTTCTTATGTTTTATTTTTTTATTATGGTTCCTTGGGGTTATCCTTTCGAGGACTTACCCGGGGTGCCCGGCAACGGACACTTGGGGAGGACACCGTGCGATTTTAGTCGATACACGACATAACCACCCCCGCTGGCCGGCGGGGGGGTATCCGAAGGGATTTCCGCACGTAAAAAAAAAATGGTAATAGGCTCGCGTTTGACTACTGTCTCACTTGTTGTCGGTAAGATAAGATATATATATATATATATATATATATATATATACGGATAAGATCCTTAATACACTCAGGTATCTTTGAAAAATGCCCAGTATCGTATATTGTATATTTAATTCAAAAGTTCATTTTCATATGAACAACATTAAATTTGATTCAATTTTAATTTTTCAGTCCAATTTTTGAATTCCATACATTTTTGGCTAAAAAATTAAAAAATAAAAAGCACGAAAAAGGGTAAATTTTACAATTTTGAGCATAAAGAACAAGATCCCATATCAATCATTTAAATGCATTCAGCGTTACAAAAGTCCGAGGTCGAATCAAGTCCAATTTTTGATTTTCATACATTTTCGGCAAAAAAAATTAAAAAAATTATAGTATGGCCGCTGAGTTATTACCGATTTGACACATGACGAATTGACAATACTAGTGAAGTGACTGAACCAGTAACCCTAATATCATTTGGGAACAGTTTGTTTTTAAATATTCTAGTATAGTGTGTAATTAAATAAAATCAAAACAAATAATAGTTAAAGACACAGGTTCTTTATTAGGTGGAGTATCCTTGATGGGCGTAGATAATTGGTCGAGGACATATCAAAATAAAACAAATTTGTAAACACTGTTACACATTTTAATGAATAGAGTAGGTACAAGATGTTTTAATAAATGACTACCTATCATTTATTAAAACAATTATTCAGACTCTGAACCAGATTCGCCAGAGCTGTCATCGCTATCAGTCAGTTGTATGACAATTTCATTGTCTATAATGGTGTCCACTCTTATATCGCGTTCATAATCTTCTGTTATTAGTTTTCGAGTCTTTTCGACGACCTTGACCCAATCTTCTTTCGTTATTTTGCTGCAAGCATCTTTTAATAGACCCATCATTTTATTAGTACTGAATGGCGGAGTCGTATTATTACGAGCTGCGTAACCTGTAATGTAAACATTAAATAACGTTAATTTATTACATTAAATAAATGAAATGTTACACAATTACCTACATGTAAGGGACATGAGATATTTATTTCTTAGTTATGTATCTTTTTACTTATATGCTGAATATTGGATGTTATAATAGTACAAATTATTCATATTCATAACTTATGCGATAAAAAACAATACCTTTGATTTGTGCCCATATTAGCTCAATGGCATTGTACTGGCAGTGATAAGGAGGAATTCGAAGTACCCGATGTCCATGTGCCAGAGCTATCTCATCTACTTCATAACGGACTCTTGATGATTTATTTTCGCGTACCAACTTTACTAAGTCAGACTTTAGCAATTCGGCAGTAGTTTCAATTCCATTTTGGTGTAGCCATGCTAGGAGATCAGCTTTCTTGTAGGCCTGAGTAGGCGCTTTATTCACTTGTTTCGAGTGATATGAAGCGTTGTCCATTATTATGATAGAAGGCTCTGGCAGGCTGGGTAATAATTGATTTTCGAACCAATTCGTAAAAGTGTCTGTATCCATCTCCTCGTGGTAATCGGAAGTACTTTTTGACGCGAAAGCCAGCAGTCCATTTTCAAAGAAACCACTTCCAGCAGAACCGGCGTGACAAATTATCAGTCGCGATCCTTTTCCAATTGGAACCTTTGATGTTGATGCTTTTGTTTCGTCAGTCCAAGAGCGTGACACAGTGTGGTTCGCATTTAACCATGTTTCGTCAACAAAAACGACGTTGTCCCAAGACTCGATTTTTCTGGCTTCTCTTAAAAAGTCACTCCTTTTAATTATTAAATCAAATCTTTCCATTAATATTTTCCTTTTATTCGTTTTTTTATATTCAAACCCAATTTCGTGCAAAAGTTTTGACAACGCCGTTTTACCGCCTTTAAACAAGCCAGCTTCTTTTAAAGAGACCAAAAGCAAACGTCTAGTTGGAAACTCGTTCCTAGTATAATAACCATATATGTGGTTTCTTATTGCATCTGCATCAAAAACATCAACACCTGTCACGGGCTTTTGTCTTCGTTTTTTCTTAGGAGTGCGTAAAATATTATCTTCACTTCCAGAAGCACCAAATTTTTCTTTATTTATATTGTATAGTGTTTTTGCACCAATTCCAAGAGCTTGTGAAACCCGATCTTTCACTTGAGTGACAGGAATCAAAGGGCCGCCATTTTGTGACTCACGCTCAAAGTAATCCTGTAGCTTTTGTACAAGCTCACGACATTGACTATTCAATGCTTTTCCTCGTTTCGGCATTTTCAACAAAATTACCAAACACAAACAAAATTAGTCCAATAAAGCGCAACGATAAACAGGAGAAAGCCGAGTTAAAAAACAACGGTTACACAAGAGAACGTAGTCTGTGCGCACGAGAGTACGGAAGACGACTAAACAGATTAAAATAGCGGTGGTAAGGATGTTGTCAGAATAGTATCGCCAATTACTTAAAAAAATACACCTATAACATTGCTTAATTGAGGGAGAAAATTATATTTATTAAATGTTGTTTTATATATTATAAATGTTAAAAATTATACATAATCATTTTAATTGTATTTATTTTTAAATCATAGAAAACAGTATTTCTGTCTTTGGATCACACATAAATCTTAAAAATCATAAGATACTGGCAACACAGTGCAATTAAGAGACGCAAAAAAATGGTAGCATTATATTTAGTCTAGTTGCTCGAAGGAATAAGTAAAATAAAAATATCCAAATAAAATAAATATCATATCTATTCCAATGAATTCGGACCGAATACTATCAAGCACATCACTATGAAAACTAGACGCACGATGTAACTTTGAACAAGCGCGCCAAAGAACAAAAAATAAATGTTTTCATATTATTTTCAAACTATTTTAAGTTTTGAAACAGAGTTTATTGGAAAATTACTTGATTCTGACATTTTGACATAAAGTTTTATATTAAAGAGGTATTCTAAATCATTCGGCAAATGTGTCGCTCGTGCAAGGTTATATCGATTAATTTAAGAATAATCTGTCAAATCGGTAATAACTCAGCGGCCGTACTTTAAAAGCAGAAAAAAAGGGTAAACTTTGCAATTAAGAGCATAAAGAACAAGGTCCCATATCAATCATATAAATCCATTCGCTGTTACAAAAAGGCCTAGGTCAAAACCCCCAGGGACTCCACTAGTTCTCAAAAAGAACCGTCTTTTTGCCTATAATTTGGAAACAATACAAAAATTCATTAAGAAACATGGACGTAATAAGCAACAACGCGTTTCGCTTCACATCTCGTTACATCACATCTGTTTAGAGTAAAAACTCAAACAGATGTGATTCCTGGGTGAGGCGTGAATGAATTTTGAATTTAGGACGGGACTCAGAAACTAGATAAATGAGCTAACGAATTTTGACACCTATCTATGATACAAAAAGTTGCATATTGTTCCTGATTAAGTGGTGGTCTTTAACCAGGTCAGTCTTAGTATGGGTGACCATTCTAAACACATTAAGACCCCATCGTGCCTTCGGAGATCGTTATAAGCCGTCGGTCCCGGTCGCCATACGAACTTCTATGGCAGTCATACGGGTAGTTGGAGCCCTAAAAAGTCCGACAACTCGCATAGCTACAGTACTTTATCACCAGTGGATTGTGGAGGTCAAATAGGAGTCGAAATATCGAAGTTCGGCCGCTTCGTATTTAGACTGAAAAACCGCCTCCAACTGAGTTGGGAAAAAGCCCGATCCTCCGAGATAACGAAGTTTCCGAGACGAGGCAACTTATTTGTTCAGTACAGTGGTTCTAGTACTCGTAGTATACATAGAATTGATAAGTAATTGAGTTGTGAGTAGTAAGTGGTGTGGTGCGCAGGCGGCGCGGCAGCAGCTGGAGCGCCTGCCGCGGCGCGGCGCGGCGGCGGGCGGCTCGGGCTCGGCGCCGCCGCCCAACCCGCCGCAGCCGGCCGCGGCCCAGCCCCAGCCGCCGCCCGACCACAACGACTCGCAGTTTCTACTCTCCGGCTTCCTCGGTAAGCTTTGTACACTAGATTATCAAAAAGAATATTAATAACCGATACACCCGCCGACCCTCCCGCTAAGCTAAATTGCTTGTGTTAGGAGTTGCTTCACATATATCGATATAGTTTTATTGAGCTGAGAGTGAGACGAATCCGAGCGAAAAGCTCTCTGCACCTACTCCACTCGGTGTATTTCGGTTGAGACGCTACTCCTCCTAAACTAATCGACCAATTTTGAACAAACTTGGCATGTAAATACAACTTTATACCCGTAAGGTTTAGAAAAATAACATTGAAAATCGAACATACCATGGAGGAGTGAAGGGTGATCCTTCAAAAATTTCAAAATCTGATTTCTCCAAAATGATCAATGTTGAGACCACGATTTTGGCGTCAAAATGTGCAACTTAACTTGGCTTAAGACAGAAAAAGAAAATTGAAAATTGGTCTAGCAACGGAGGAATAATCACCGAAAAAACAATTCAATGGTATTCAATTGAAAAAAAATGCGCGTGAATTGTAGGTAATCATGTGGTGCACTCTCAGCTCAACATTGCAACAGCAGAATGCATTGTGCCCCTTATAGATTCGTCATGTCTGTCTGTCTGTCCGTCCGTATGTCACAGCGACTTTTTTCCAAAACTATAAGAACAATGCTGTTGAAACTTGGTAAGTAGATGTATTCTATGAACCGCATTATGATGTTCACACAAAAAAAAATATTTTTTTCATCTAACCCATACGTGTGAGGTATCTATGGATAGGGGGGTGGCAGGTGAGGCCGCCTGTCACCCCAGCAGAAGCAGGCCGGGACGGTGGGGCGACTAGCGCCCCACCCCCAAACCGGGGCAAGACGGGGACACCGTGGTATCCAAACCCGAGGAGGCCATCTCGAAACCGGAGATGGCCCAGGGTCAGGGTATCTATGGATAGGTCTTCAAAAATGATATTGAGGTTTCTAATATAATTTTTCTGTAAACTGAATAGTTTGTGCGAGAAATACTTCCAAAGTGGTAAAATGTGTGTAACTGTAACCCCCCCCCCCCCCGTAACTTCTAAAATAAGAGAATGATAAAACTAAAAAAACTGTATGATGTACATTACCATGTAAACTTCCACCGAAAATTGGTTTGAACAAGATCTTTTAAGTAGTTTTTTTTAATACGTCATAAATCGTAAAACGCAATTTACCTTTCATTCAATCAACTCAAATATAAAATTAAAAAAAAAGCATTATTATGTTATTTACTGCTACGTAACCCTTCATGGGAGAGTCCGATTCGCATTTGGCCGCTTATTTATACTAAAATTTAGGATGATTCGGGACAGGGGCCTTACCACGACGGACGCGTTAAAAGCGATTAAGTTTCGGGCCGCTCAGCTGAGTGTGTCATAGAAAGGCCCCAGTTCACAGTAGTGAAGGTAATTTATAATTGTTAATGAATTCATTCAATTACTTATCGATATTATTCTCATAGAACTTGGAATCAATGGTTGCATTTAAAATAAATTTTCGGTAGTCTGTGTTGTTCGTTACGCGTGGCACTTAACCGTCAATGAAGTACGACATTATCTGCGGGCTAACCACGACGCGCTCTGTTAAATTATTAGTTTTTTGACTATAGGAATCTACCCAGTTGGTCGACTCGTCCCGCCCGATCGACCGTGTATCTCTAAGTAATAATTTCCGTCCTAGGATCGAACGAGTCTCAGGCGGGCTCCGAAGTAGAAAGCCGCGCGGCGTTACTCCGCGGGCTGGTGCTGGCGTCTCTGGGCCGGCCGGCACCCGGGCGGCCAGCTCCTCCGCCCGCGCCCGCGCCGCCCGCGCCGCCGGCCCGGCGCGAGGCGCCCGCGCCCGCCGCGCCCGCGCCGCCCGCCGCCATGCTGCGCGTCAAGCCGCAGCCGCGCACCAAGGTACCGAGCCGCGCCTCGCCCGACGCCACGCGCGCCCCCGTGTAGTCACCGACCACTCGTCACTCGAACGCACGAGCGAGCCGGCGCCGGCGTCCGGAGCGAACAGCAACCGATGACTTCAAGCTGTTCTGGAGCTTCCGACGAGGAATAGTTTAGTAGTGCCACCGCTCGTACGGTACGAACTAGTGGCGGCGGCTGAGCTGATTGCTTGTGTGCAGGAAGCGGCGGCGCGGCAGTTGGCGGCGGCGCGGCAGCTGCCGGAGGGCAGGTAGGAGTGGCGAGCGGGCGCCCGCCGACGCCGGCCGGCGCCGGGCCTGCCGCCGGGGCCGCCGGCGCAGGCCGGGCCCGGACCCGGCCCGGCCGCGCCGCTCCGCGCCGACCCATGAAAGTATTCGATGTTTATTCGTTAGATGTTACGGTAGTCCCGCCGCGAGCGAACGCACTTGAGGGGTAAAGTTTGTGGCCGTCGATGTTGTTAGTGTTTATCCGTTGTAAATATGGAGTCGTGGGCGCCTCGCGGCGGTCCCGGGTTGGTCCTCGGCCGGTGACACACCGTTACCTGGACTCGTTTCTTTGTTTTACGCTAACACTTATTAGTGGACGCTTTTGTTTGTTTTGTTGGCTTTCGAAATATCTGTGTGATTTTCTTCATCGTAGAGAATAATAGTGATGGAATGTTTTAATCGATTTAACCACGATTAAATTTAAAAAGTAATTAAATATGCATAAGGCGCCTTTATTGAGTGATCGTATATGCGAGAGGAGTCCTATCGAATCGCGTTTGCATTAAAATTAGATCAATTTTAAGAGTACGCAAATTCGCCGATTTGTCAAAATTTTAATAAGCAGTAGTTTATTTAATGTTTTGTTTAGTATTTTATTTAAATTGTATGAAATATTGTATTTACCTGTATTAAGTGTAGATATTATTTTAATTTATTCAAGTTATCATATTTCACGGTAAACACTGACTCCTCTCTAAAGTTATTTTTATAAAGCAGTTCAGATATTATATACTTACCCACAAATTTTCACTAGCTACTGAAAAAATTGCTTATTAGTTTGATTATTATACTCCAACATTACAAAATGTTTGTATGTACCCTAATTAAATTCTATAATATTATGAATGTATTTCATTTTGTAAATTGAACCTTGAAAGTTTTAGAGTTGTACTTGTGACCTTATGGATTTTTGTCTCCGTGGAGTAATACTAACGCAATCTATTAATATCATAAGCAATAAATATAATAAAGAACATTTCGTTGGGATCGATGTTTTTATATGTACTTACCTAAATCCTGAATACGGCAATATATAAAAGGATTGTCTTAATCCTTTTATATATTGCCTGTGATAAGTAATATATGTTTCCAATTAAGCTCCTGCAGTGAGGGACCCTAGGTGGGCGGCTCGTTACTAAACGTAAATACTACCCGGTTTTTAAATACCGCCTGGGTGTCAGTACCTTTCTTCATCCGAGGGCTATTTCCCGTTGCATCTTAGGCTCGCAGTTTGGGAGCCCGGTCCGCTCTCCTTTGAGTAATTTGGTTTGCTTTGGTTTTTACGAGAGCGACTGCCGTGTGAACCCGAGAGGTGCGCCTGCGCCAGAGCCTTGTCCCTCGATCAGCAGGTGTACCGGCATGCAGGTCAGGTTGTCTTGGGTCTCGAGAATCTGGTTTTGGTGTCTAAAATGCCTTCAGTACACTATGCCCAAACCAGAACAAGTGTCCTATGTGTAAAGCATCTACGCTACTACTACAAGGAGCGCTCTATAATACTCAATCAATCAATTTTTAAAATCTACAGTTTACTATATTCGATAAAATCATGGTGGGGAACTGTGGCGCAACTACTGTTACCCAGCATGATTTACAAAAAGTAAGTAAGTAAAGATTCGGCACGTCACACAGTGGTCCGAGAATCGAACTCCATGCTCGTATAAACTCAATCAAAGACAATAAAAAAACCGGCCAAGTGCGAGTCGGACTCGCACACCGAGGGTTCCGTAAATTTTTTCTTAAATATTTTTTATTATATGATGTAACTAAAAATTTACGGTTTTCGCAATTTTTCCTTTATCTGTACTATAAGACGTTACTTCGTACCAAATTTCAAAATTCTAAGTTCACGGGAAGTACCTTGTAGGTTTTGATTACAGTGCGAGTTTCGAAAATTTGCGTTATAGACGGCTGTATCTTTTGATTGCTTTGGCTTAGAAGTTTGATTTTTTCACAGCTCCAAGGGACAGTAGACCTGAGTATTAGATATAAATTTCAGTTTGATACCTCCACGCGTTACTGAGAAAAACGATCTTGACAGACGGACGAACAACGAAGTGATCCTATAAGGGTTCCGTTTTTCCTTTTGAGGTACGGAACCCTAAAAATGCCTCTGATACACCTAAATTTATGTTATATTAACGTATGGTATGGTATGATCGTATTTATAGCTCCCCGCGTTAGAAAAAAAAGGTTTCTGTTTTCTTTTGTTTGGGAACATTTCTTTGAGACTGAATGGAACTGAAGGACTGGTACCCACACAAGCTATTGAACCATACAAGACATCAAGGTGACATACCTACCATTCATGCACCGTTAGGCCTTGTTCACGCAAATGCGGTGCGGCGCGGCCCGCTCTAAATTCAAACATAGGGTGTTGTACGAGTGTGTTTACGGAGAAACGTTTTTACATGCGTTTACTCAAGTTTAAGTCGGGCATCGCCTATTTGCGCGCGCCGCCTCCTTATAGTAGGAGAGCTGGTGGACATTTTTAGTAGGTAGTGATTTCCCAGTTGCATCCAAAGTTTGCGCCTAATGTTTTTGATTGGTATGTTGGCTTTTCCGGGAATCACTGCCATCTAACCTACCAACATTTAGAGGAAACCTGTGCCAGAGTCTCGTCCGTTTGCCCGCCCTACTGGAATTCCTTCCGGACTGGGCCTACCACATGCGGAAGCTCAAGGAGGAGTTGGGAAGGGCCGCGAACGCGCGGCCCTTCGGAAAAGGCATCCGCTTCTCCCCTCAGGGGGAGGATGAATATAGAATTATCCAAAGATACCTCGTGGAATTCGAGAAGGTAGAGAATATTGCCTGGTTCTCCCCTGCGGATAGAAGCTTGAAGATCGCCATACGGGGGCTGCCGAGCAACGCAACGCCGGAAGAGGTAGAGGACGAGCTTCTAGAGCTAGGCTTCGAGCCGGAGTATGTTAGGAACATACAGGCCAGAACCGGGCGACCGGGGTGCATCCTCCTCGCCATAATCAAACGGACTCCCACAACCACTCCCGGAATCTACGTGGTTACCGAGATGCTCGGCATCCCGGGAGTGAAAATAGAGGCCTGGCGGGGCAAGTGAACATACGCGCGGTGCCATAAGTTTCGTCACTTGTGTGATCTGGCACACAAGTGACTCACGTCACGCAGGCCATCGGTCTGTGGCACTGGTGTGTGCACCAGTGCACAGACCGATGGCCTGCGTGCGGTGCGGAGGCGGCCACCTGGCCAAAGAGTGCCCGCGTCCGCGGGAAAAAACGGCACCGTGCGCGAACTGCGGGGGGGAGCACCTCGTTAACCATCAAAGCTGTCTCGTCTTCAATAAAGAAGCTCGGAACAAGAAGGCGGGTACGGTCGCCTTGACAAGCGAGTCACGTTCGGCTCCCGTCAAAGCCCAGCCCACCGTCGAAGCAGCACAAGGTGCCTCACCCCACCCACAGCGCGAGGTACCACCTTCCGGCAGAGGGCAGAGAAAGCCCAAACGAGGCCGAAAAGGGCCCCGTCCTCAAGAGGCGCTAGGCCGTACTCATAGCGGGGGACTTAAACTGCAAGCACCCAGCGTGGAACTCCGCTGTAACAAACCCGGCTGGTGCACGTCTGCACGCATACTCCGAAGCCCAAGGCTACAGCGTCGCGGGTCCGGAGGTACCACCCCGGTACCCGGACATGCCACTGATAGACCCCGACGTGTTAGATGTCCTGGTCTTCAATGAACACCTGAATAGCCAGATCACACAACAGGTCTTAGTCGGGCAGCTGAGATCGGATCAGAGACCTGTTGTAGTTACCATGGACCAGCAGCCTACCCAGATCGCCCCCCCCCCCCCCAGCGCCACGTCCCCAACGGGACTGCACCCTCTTCTCAGGAACGCTGTAGACCACCACGCCTACCCGACCCATCAACTCCCCAGCTGACGTCGAAGAGCTCGCAGCGGGCCTAACCGCGTGGTTCCTGGGCGCTGTCGAAGCGGCCAGAACATCCCCACGCACCCAGGAGCGATCACCGTGACTGCCGGCACACATACTAAACCTCATGGCCGCCAAGAAGCGCCTACGGAGGCAATGGCAAAGGAACCGCTGCCCCACGATGAAGGCGAAGCTCAACAGGCTCGTGGGGAGGGTGAAGGCCGAGATACGGACTCACCAAGCCGAGAGCTGGGAGGACTTCATCGACAACATCCGGTATGACTGGCCGTCGATACACAAGCTGCGTCAGCGGTTCAACGGGGCCGAAATCGGGACCCTCAAACTTGCTCTCTCGCCGCACTGTACTGTCTACCAGGCCGAGCTCCTGGCCATATGCAAAGCGACCAGTGAGGTCCTCAGGCGAGGCGCGGCCACTTTCGGCATCCTCAGCGACAGCAGAGCCGCTCTCCTGACGGTCATAAACCGTCATGCCCTCCACCCCCTGGCCGTTGAAGCCAGGAATAATATCAAACGGGGCTTGACCCAGGGCAAGGAAATTTCCTTATTCTGGGTCAAGGCCCACGCGGGGCTGGAGGGCAACGAACGAGCCGACCAGCTGGCTAAGGAGGCGGCTCTGTTGTCGAAGAGGGCTCCGCACTACAGCCTGTGCCCAGTTTCAGTCGTCAAGCGTGGCCTGCGGCAGATCACGCTTGACGAATGGAACGAAAGGTACAGGATGGGTGACACAGCTTCTGGCACTAAGCTCTTCTTCCCATGCGCTGTGGCGGCATACAGAACCGTCCGCAAGATGGAGGTCGCCAGCACTACAACCCAATTGTTGACGGGGCATGGTGGGTTCTCCGAATACTTGACCCGGTTCAAGTGTAAGGAGGACCCATCATGCGCCTGTGAACCGGGGGTCGACGAGACAGTCGCACATTTGATCGTGGACTGCCCAATCTACGCAGGAATGAGACACAATGTTGAGAGCAAGATAAATATTAAAATTGAGAGAACGAATCTTCCTATACTAATGGTCAAACACGCAGAGGAGTTTCTAAATTCGCAGCACACATAATTGTTAGAGTGAATAGCAGAAACAGCACACAATAACCTCTGGCAGGCATAATTGTATGCCTGGCCAGAAGGTTAAACTTTTGTCCATAAGTAAGAGAAACAAAACTGAAAATGCTATTGTAATAAGAAAAATTTTGTATTAGTAATAAGTAAAATAAGTGTATATTAGCAGAAATAACAATAAAAAATGTAATAGATTACATAGTAAATAAGATAGTATTAAGAAGCATAATAAAGAAATAGAGTAGTTGTAAGAAAGTTACGATAATAAAGAAAACAATAAAGATATAGTCACCCTACCCAACCCCAAAATCCCAATAGTATGAAAGTGCGAGAAGAATAAAAGCGAGAACTTGTATGGTACTAGAGGACAAGAATGAAAACGTGATATATATAGAATTAAGGATAGATAAAAAGATATTAACCCTGAGTGGGTTTTCGAAATAAAAGTAGAAAAGACTAGGCATTATAAATGATTTTGAGCGTAGACTGGCCATGCCAGAGATGTTAGTAAAAAAAAAAAATGGGACACCTTTAATGAGAAGACAGAAATGGTTTCATACATATCATTATCAAGTAGGTACATACATATAAAAGCAAAACAGAACTCCAGTGTTTATTCTAATATCTCAATACAATAGCTAAATCCCCTAAATTCCTGGATTCACAATTCCTTGGTTAGGTTACCTTCTTCAGACCAGCATCTTGACTGATCTGAAAGGGAGCTCAAGATTTTGTTAACATTGTCAGATTCCTCAAGAAGGTAACCTAACCAAGGAATTGTGAATCCAGCAATTTAGGGGATTTAGCTATTGTATTGAGATATTAGAATAAACACTGGAGTTCTGTTTTGCTTTTATATGTATGTACCTACTTGATAATTATATGTATGAAACCACTTCTGTCTTCTCATTAAAGGTGTCCCATTAGTATGCACTAATATTATTAGTATTTAATTCTAATACATAAGTTCATATACTTATTACTCTGACAAAGGCGCCCTGGGATTTACGAGTACTTGCTTCCTATCGACTGGGTCAGCCGGTGAAGTAACCAAGGGAGGTTTCCTGGTTACAACTCTCTACTTTCCTTTGTGCCAACCAAAGCGCCGTTTACTGTAATTAAATTTAAGTATAGATATAAATAGCTGTAAGTTGCAACATAAAGAAAATCACAGTAACATATCAGTTTATTACGCCAAACCAAAAGGCCGGTATCTACTGCAGTAGATATTTTTAAATGTCAGTAAACAATAGTCAATGTCCAATGTCATGTCAGTAAACCATTGTCAACGTCAAATTGTGAACAACATCGCTGTAAACATAGATTATTATATATATACTAGAAATGTAATAATAAATGCTGTAAATATACACAAACAATGTTAGTAAAGATGGGTTAATTTAATACAGGTTAATACCGATATTTGAAAGTACTAGCTAATCTTAATATATTAGTCTCATGAAATTATCATATCTTAACTAATATTTTGAATATTAGTAATATATTACCGACGATCAATGCAATAATACAACAGTGAAACGCGTATTGATATTATATTGCGCTAATAAATACGTTCTCGTGCTAAATAGATTAGTTGGACTAATATTGTTACTAATGTAACGATTTCTATTTATGTATACAGCATACTGTAACACTTCATAGTTTGGGACTGAAATAATAATAAGCATAGTTCCTGCATTCGATGCCGGTGGCATGCTTATTTTATATTATATATACCTATTTTAATAAAACTCAAAAATAATGGGTAAACAGTACAATAATTAATAGAGTAATAAATAAGTAACAATTTTTAATGGGCTTTTATTGACTTTATTGATTTTTTTCAGTGACAACAATTTTCTTACAAGTCACAACCAAAATCATATTCAAAAAACTAAAGCACTACCAAAGAGTTTGTTAGTATAAAATAGGTTTACAACGCTATTCACTTTAACACCTTCTCTCGTTGAAAGCCTATATCACTAGCAAGTCTTAGCAGCCTTGGCCTTGTAACGGCTTTGTCAGAAAATCTGCCAGTTGTAGCTCACTTGATATGTTCTTAACTAGTAGCTCGCCTGCCTATTTCCCTTACAAAGAAATGTCTTATTCTAATGTGTTTAGTGCGACAATAATATTTTGGATTTTGTGATAGTCGCTTCGCAGCTTCATTGTCAACATTGAGACAAAACTCATTAAGCGATTTAGCTACACGATTTGTCTTGTATTTTTTTTTTCATATGTAGTACGTCAAATTGACTGCACTCCGCCTGATGGTAAGCTGAGGTGAAGTCCAAAAAGTAGTGGCCACCATTTCCAGAGATTGTCCCTTCCGCCTCTGTTGTTGAAGTCCCAACAGTAGGCTGCCTGTGGCTAAGTCATGTAACAGCTCCTCCATAATAAAAGAATAAAAACCTCTGCCTCTGAAGGATTAGGGGCAATGGAAATTTTGTGCTCAACATTACTCTCAAAAGTTATATCTCTGGACTTAATAGTCCTACTTTAATTCCAAATACGATAACCGTCGTCGTTCTCATAGCCAATCAACATGCCTTTTATTTGCTTATTGTTTCGGGCGCACGAGCGCCGTACTTAATTAGGAGCACATAAAAGTGGTCGCCATGGCCGAAATCGGTCGGAGGTCATCATTATCATCATCAAGCTTCTTGAGGAGCACTTTTGGTAAGTCTCCTCTCGTCAACATCATTGATCTTGCAGCTTCAACTAAAGTTCGATTTTCTCGTTCACTGCAGCCATTCTGTTCTGGAGTATACGGCATTGTAAGCCGTTGTTGAATACCATATTTGCGTAGTATATTTCGAATAGCTTCGTTATTAAATTAACGACCATTGCTCAGCATTCCTTACTTCTTGAAACATTTGAATAAGTTTATCTTTACCTCTGACTTATGTCTGATAAAATAAACCATACGGTAACTTGAATAATCATCTTTAAATTAAACAAAGTATTTGCACTTTGAAATGCTGTCAAAGGTCTACAGACATCAAAGTGTATCAGCTCTCCAACAGCTGTTGCTCTTTTCCTTATTCCAAACGGTTTTCTATGTGACTTTCCATATTATGCAGCCTTCGCATTTCAACTTATCAAGGCTTCATTTTATGCCTAACTCGCGTTTCACCACGCGAACGACATATTTCTTGTCGTTAAACGTTTATGATAAAGCATATTGGAGCCAGTTATAGCATTGACCTCTAGGGCCCTTAGCTTATTTTGGCATGATCGTCTCCATTGCCAATTAGTATAGACCTCCGCCTTGTTTTCTCTTACCCACAACTTTAGTCAAACCGGCTATTTCTAGCTTACAGTCTATAGTTGTTGGCGTGAAGATACTATGTTGAATTAAATCTTGCATTGTTAGAGTCGAGAAAAGGATTTTCTTTAACGATGGTACTAGCCAGACATTTCTTATGATTAATTATTATATATAATATACGTATTAGTAGCCCGGTCGAGTACAGACGTGTCTGCGCTGCTCGAAACGAATATTTTATTGTATTGCGCGGCTCTAGCCATCGCCGTAACATAGACATGAGTGCGAAACCCCTCATATCTAACGAGTTGTTGGCATTATCTACCATGCCATCGACTACATGGACGAGGTCAGCATCCTGCAGATCTGCACATCCAACTTCAAGGAAGAGGAGATATGCAGTGGTAAGTGTTTGCTATTCCATGCCCTCGCGAAATTAGACCAGATGCCGTCCCGACGGAGGGATGGAGGCGAGAAGAGTGTCCAGGACATCATCACCATCCTGAAGAACACCGACCCGGACGACGTGCCTGTTTTCGTGGCGAAGGAGCTACATAAGCTACCCCCCGTGACGTTCGATCACGTCGATGTCACCAGGCTGCTTAAGGACATCACAACTCTGAAAGCGAGCCTGGTCGAGGTGCAGTCCAAGATGGAGGCGTCAAACAACACCATAGGCGAACTACGTGCCGAGGTAGAGTTGTTACGCAATGTTGTTTCGACAAGTAGGTCGCCCGATGCCTCTAACGTAAACAAACGTCGCGGGGCACAAAATGCATCCATTTGCAGTTTCGAGTCGGCGAGTTGCACTACGTCACCCGTCGCCGAAAATGCGTGCCCTGCAAAATGTTCAATTGCCGACGCCGTTTCGACATCCGTCCGAATGACTCACGTAGGTACGCCGACACCTCCTCGTGCGTAAGCTGCTATTGAAACACAGGAAGCGCACACTATCTCGCCCCCATCGGCGGAGAAGACTGTCCGGGGGGCCTCTCAGAGGCCAAAACCGAAACCAATACCCTCTCTGAAGAGTAGAGTATCACCCCGCGGTGTCTCGGTTGCGGCTACTGGGACGCTCCCGGAAAGGGCGGCCCCTCCGCCTTTACAATCACGGGTAAGGGAAGCCTTAAACTGCAATAACAGGGCTAAAATGCAACTTAACAGTGCTCGTAACCTCAAAACCGAGATCAGACTTGAGGTAACGGTCGCCATAGAGCGCTTGTATCAGCTGGTGAAGGAGGCAGACGCGGACTCGGCTGCAGGGGGAAAGGCGAGGGGCGCGGAGGAGCAGACAGCCAGAAGAGTGGTAAAAGCGGCGGTCGTGCCAAAAGAGACAACTGAAGTAGAATCTGTTGGTGGCACCGCGGTCATGGAGCTTTTGGCATAACGCCCTCCTGAATGCACGGAAGATAGAGGAGATTAGAGCAGCTATGGAGGACCAAAAAGGAAACGATAAACGGATTGAGGAGTTAAGGGAGGCCGTGGTGTTACAGACGGAAACCTTCGAGAGGGCAACTTACGCGAGCGTAGCGGCGGCAGGCAAGACCAAAGAAGAGTCTCCGGATCCCACAGCGCTGAACTCCGTAGTTGTCTCCTCGAGGGACGACTTTGAAACTGGGGACGTGGTCTTAGAGAAGATCCGAAAGGTCATGAACGCGAAGGAGGGGTGGGTCAAAGTAGAGCGAGTCAGGAAAGGAAAAGATCGGAAAGTGATCATGGGATGTAGAACGCAGGAAGAACGAAACAAAGTGAAGAGGCGGATAGAAGAAGAGGGAGACGGCCTCGTCGTTGAAGTGGTCAAGCATAAGGACCCGCTTCTGGTTCTGAAGGGCGTATTGCTGATACACAGCAATGAAGAAGTCCTGGCGGCCCTTCAAAACCAGAATCGAGGGGTTTTTGACGGCCTCAAGGACGAGGACATTAGAATGTCCGTGAAATATAAGAAAAAGACTCGAAACCCCAACACTACACACTATGTATTGAGCGTATCCCCAGGAGTTTGGAAGAGGGCGATCGACGCGCGGCATCTCCACGTGGACCTACAAAGAGTTCCAGTGGAGGACCAATCGCCCTTGATACAATGTACCTGCTGCCTCGGCTACGGGCATACAAAGCGGTACTGCCTAGAGCCGTCAGATCTTTGCAGATCCTGTGGGGAAAAGCATCTCCAAAAAGACTGCCCCAACAAAGACTCGCCTGAGCTGGAACGGTGTGTAAACTGCACACGGGCCAAGTTACCACATCCGCAACATAACGCCTTTAGTAATGCGTGTCCCATCAGGAAAAAGTGGGAAGCGATGGCCAGAGCCACAGTAGCTTACCACTAGAGCGGCTCTGGACATAGCGATCCCACCTTCAAGAAATTGGTTATAAATAACACACAAAAATATGTAAAAAACAACGCAGATAAATAAAATGATGTTGATATTCATAATTCATAATCATATTCTTCATAATATAAAATATAACACATAAACTAGCACACAATAATTAAATACACAGAACATAAGATGCTAAATACAGTAATACAAAAAAAAAAAAATTGAGACAGTGGGACCGCAAAAATAATAAGGTAGGACAAGAAAAATTCTGCCCTCAAGCCCAATTTTATTAAATGTGTCACGAACTATTGTTCAAAGTTAATTAGCACACTTAGATGTGTTGTTTTGTCGCATCTTACTAATCATATTTTATGTTTCGTACCTTGTATCTATTATTGTATAATATTATGTGTTATCAACTATCGCTAAAATCAATTTACGGACTTCAATATTAGTGTATTTTATGTATCTTATACTATTTATGTTATACTAAAGCTCTGTATAGCGTAACGCTCAAACTATCACTTCAATTTCTTTTACTGTATTCTAAGTAATATGTCAACAACACTCTATAGCTAACAGGTTCATTTTAGTGAAAAATGCTCCGTAAACCAATCCTTTGTCTAACTCTTCAATGACTATATTCGAAATATTATCCATGAAACTTTACTTACCGTATCTATGTCTGTCCTATATGTATATATTAATCTCCGAGATTATTTAAAATGGTTAATAGACTATCATCTAATTGCACAAATATTTATGTATAAAATCAACAAGCCTAATGCCGTATATTTATTAGACAAACATCTTCCAAATTTAATTGATCAGATTACTCTTCCTCAACTTCAAAAATAAATCTAAACTAGTAAACAATTACATAGTATTCCCAAGGTCCCCGCTATCTAAAGGCGGGGGTAAACCAGGGGGGTCTCGCTAGAACGTAAAGTTCTAGACGGGATTCACATTAAAAAAAAAAAAAAAGTTGCTATTGTTGCCTCACACAGCTATGACGCAAACAAAACGTCAAGCAGGTAATGAGATAGGGTCAAAGCGAAGCTGTGCATCAGACCACAACGATCCGAAACAGCTGGGTCCAAACAAGGACTCGTGTGACAAGGATGGCTACATAAAGGTAGAGAAGAAGAAAAGAAAGAAGCCTCCTTATCGTAATCTATGTGGCACTGCGTTAGCAGGACCCAATATGTTGCTGCGTCCTGCAACACCTTTGACGCAGCTGTACGTGTCCCGGTTACACCACTTCACGACAGTTGAAGATGTGGTGCAGTACATCAGGATGAAGACCAACTGAACTTTGAGGGTCGAGAGGCTAGAGTCCCGCCAAAGCACCAATTTCAAGTCGTTAGTGGTAGGGGTTCCGACACATCACCTCGCGAACTTCCTCAAAGAAGTGTTTTGGCCGAAGGGTGTCATGTACCGCCGATTTCGAGGGCAGCTACGAGACACCAAGCAGCGCAACACGGCGCCGTCATTTCATGTGAATTGGTTATAAGAATTTTCTAATTATATGTATGTTAGTCTGTAAGGTATTTATGTGTGAGCCATTGTGCTTGAAATAAATGATTATTATTATTATTATTTCCTTTATTACATTTAAAATTCATATAAATTATATTTTTAAATACATTCTACCTATACAAAAAAAAACAAATATATTTAAAAATATAAAAAATAGTGGCCCACCGGCATCGGGTACAGTTGGTTAGGGCTCCAGAGAGAGGAACCTCCTCACAATACGTGCCGTGTCGAGGAGTACCGCTTTCTACATCAAGCCCTTGATCCAACTACCTAACGCGAGCCTCTTCAAATGTTGGTCGAGCCTCTTGGCAATCAGTCCGTGAACCGATACGACTATCGGAACAATAATTGCTGAATTCACATCCCACATGTCAACAATCTCGTGAGCCAAGTCCAAATATTTTATTTGTTTGTCTTTTTCGGCTTTCACGAGATTGTCATCATGGGGGATGGTGATGTCAACAATTATTGCGAGACGCTCTGATCGATCAATCACCACTACATCAGGCTTATTGGCTACAATAGTCCTGTCAGTGATGATTAATCGATCCCAGTACAACGTGACACGACCATTATCAAGAACTGGGTCGGGCACATACCTGTAATACGGTACCTCCGAATCTACAAGATCATACTTCAGAGCAAGTTGTTGATGAACGATTCTGGCCACTTGGTTGTGTCTATGCAAATATTCTCCGTTGGCAAGACGAGAAAAACCAGAGATAATATGTCTTAGGGATTCTCCGGGACGGTGACACGCCCGACATTTGTCAATCGTGCCGTCCTTAAGGATATACCTCCGATAATTATTCGTCATGACAACTTCATCTGTAATTGCACAGACAAAACCTTCGGTTTCTCCAAAGAGATCACCGAAGCGTAGCCAGAACACTGATGCTTTTATATCTACGTCGGGCCCATTTAAGGCCCGATAAAAACGTCCATGCAGCTCTTTGCTCTTCCATATTTCCTTGCGATCAGCGATGCTAAGTATTACCGGTTTGTGCCAGTTCTCTTTAGCCAGAGCGAGAGGGGTCAGTCCTTTGTCTATTGCCACTACATGTCGGTGCATAGCCACGTCAACGTGTAGGAAATATTCCCTAAGGTTGCATATCTCACGGTTGTGGAGAGTCTTGGCGTTTAAAAAACCGCGACCCCCACACTTCCGTGGGATATACAACCTCATTATTGACGAGCGTGGGTGGTGCATACGATTTGCAGTTAGCAACGTACGGACTTTCCTATCCAGGGCATCTAATTCGGTCTGAGTCCATCTTAGTATGCCAAAGGAGTATACTAAGACTGGCATGACCCAACCGTTGTAGGCTCGTACCTTGTTACCGCCCGATAAAAGACTATTCAGTACTTTTTTCAGGCGTCCCAAGAAACGATACCGTAACGTCTGTTTCATGGCAGCCTCAGTAATACCTAACACTTGTGACATACCAAGATATTTATAGGTTTCAGTTGCCGAGAGAGATTTCAGTTGTGTAGTATCTGAAAGTTCAATTCTTTCAGATTCCACAACCCCACCCTTCTTAACATGCATGACAGCACATTTGTCTACACCAAACTCCATTCTGATAGAATTACTAAAGGTTTCAGTTACCTTAAGTAATTCTACCAGGCGGGAGTCAGTGGTGGCAATCAATTTCAAGTCATCCATGTAAAGAAGTTGGGATATAACTTGACCTCCTCTCCGCAACTGATAGCCTAGCCCTGAATTCTCCAGTATTGTACTGAGAGGATTCAGTGCTAGGCAAAATTAATTGCTCTTTTTGCCATTGACGTTTGTTTCTACTAGAACTGTACCTTAGCCCAATGCAGGAATAATAGTTCCATATGCAGGTGACCCAGCATGCTCCGATTCAAACTCATGAAACTCATTGAAGATGTTACTTCTAATACCAATATGTGTGGTTGCTACATTATCTACATACCAACTCTCTTGTTCTACGGTATGTTCACCAGAGCGTGTATTTATCAATAGTGAGTCCATAAGGGTCATTATATTGAACTTGATTAGCTGATGTGCCTGGTGTTGGTTTAGGAGTTTAGGAGGCCTACCATCTCTAATCCACTTCTTGCACTTACGAACTCTATGTCCTTTACCAGAGCAGTAGTTGCAAATTAGCTGCTCTTCTTGCTTCTTCTTATATGACCTCTCTTTACGCTCCACTGGTGTTGTCACTAGAGCTTCTTGTTTCAAGCTCTCTTGACCTTCTAAATCTCAAACGCGCAAAGGTTACTTGTTAAACTATCTATAGTCTTCTCAGTCTGCTTTAGCATGAGCCAGCTTGACTTGAAGTTAAAGAATCTGTCATCTGAAGTATCTAAGGCTTTACAAACAAGGAGAACTTCAGGTAGCTTAGCAGTTTCATCTATTTTAGAAACTTCTACACACATTTTAATCCATATATTCTTGATTTTGGCTATGTGAGAGGGAATATCATCTCTTTCATTGTGTTGAAGTCCAAAACATTCTAAACATAAGCTCTATACTTTGCCTTCAGTCTATTCAACAACAGGCGATGCAACTCTTACCAGACTTCTTTTGCTGTTCTATACCGCATTAGCTTCTTAAGAGTATCTTCTGTCATGTTAGTAGTCAACATGAGGAGTGCGCCAGATTCAATCTTCTTATAATTGGCCTACGCCTTATTATAGGTTGTAACAGCATCAGCGGTGGGTGGAGTGGGTTCTCGAAGTCTTCCTTCTACTGCATCTTATGCGCCTTCGGCACCATTCAATAGGGCAATAACTTTATACTTCTAAGTACTCCAATTCTCCTTCCCAATTAACTAATTGGGAATTCAGATTGGTAAACTTACCAATCTGAATTTTTGTTTAATATTCCATTGTTGATAGGTAATATCTTTAGCTCTGGGCTCATAACCTAATAAAATTCAAAAATAATGGGTAAACAGTACAATAATTATTAGAGTAATAAGTACTCATTATCTTTGAGTTTTATTATATTTTGTTTCTTCTTGTAAACAAATCAGTTTCTATTCTAAACGAAAATTTAAAAAGAGAGTAGTAATGATAAAAATATTTTATCAAGTAACTACGAACGACTCGTCTTAATGTTAGTAATTGTTCCTGGTTATTTCTGAGGTTTTCAACTTGGAGCCCGCTGTCCGCTTGCTCGTACTCCTTTTGATTTGGCTTATACGGCTTTCATAATAATAATATTACCAATTCAGTTGTGGTTTTACTTCCAAAGTGGTCAAAACTAAGTATCAAGTGTAAGCCATAATTATATTAAATAGTTAAAATAACCAAAAAAAGCAAAACGAGATAAAACCGAAATTAAAATTTACAGATTCTAGTTTAATTCTAATTTAATTTAACCGAAAACAGAAAGATATTACTCGATCATAATAATATAATATGAAATATTAATAATATCAGCAATCTTACCATATCATACTTCGTCGGATTACTAATACATGAATCCGTAGATTACTAATCTCTTAACTAATATTAATTAATTACTATAATATTAGCTTCATCCCCAAAAGGATCCCCATGTAGGTATATACACAAAAAGATAGGCAGAGGAATATTAGCATCCACCATATACCTATATGGGGCAAGCCATGCCAAGCGCACTTGACGCCCACCATAACAATGGTTGCATGGTCGAAGTTTGCAAAATAGTACAGGATTAATTTATAATAATATAAAAGGTAACCTTACTTAATAACTCGCGATGGCAAGCGAAGAACACAAACTTCTTTCACAATACATAAAGAATGTTCATTTAACACTAAGAAAATCAACTTTGAAGTTGGGAGCTGAAACTGCATGGCAAATACATTGCAAGAACCAAGAAACATTATTATGCTATGCACAATCTATGGAAAAATTAGCAACTACACATTGGGAAAGTAATTGTAACAGTGAATCTAGTGAAGCCACATCCCGAATTAAATGGGTTGTTGAATTTTGCCACCAATATTTTATAAACAAGGACTATTTAACTGTAAGAGAAAAAGAAATTTTAATTGCCAAAAAAATAGAAATAGATACAAACACAGAAGAAATATTCAGCACACCCCTAAAATTGATTGATGTTGGTAGTTGTTATAATCCCTTTAAAATGTATAAAATATTTGATGTTTTTGCTATTGATTTGTTTCCTGCTAATGCTTCTGTTTTGCAATGTGACTTTTTAAAAGTAAATATTGGTCAAAACAATACTGTCAATGAAGCCTCCATAGTTACAGAAATTCAAGAAAACTCATTTGATATTGCTGCATTTTGTTTCCTTTTAGAATATATACCTTCTTCAGACCTAAGAATTGTGGCTTGTAAGAAGGCTTATAGATTACTTAAACCTGGTGGGGTACTGATAATAACTACACCAGATTCAAAACACGTAGGGGCAAACTGTAAAATTATTAAATGTTGGCGATACACTTTAGCACTTATAGGATTTAATAGAATTAAGTATGAGAAATCAAGGTACATGCATTGTATGGTATTTAGAAAAACATGTGTCAAAGAAGTAGCAGTGAGATGGGCAAAGTTATATAAGGAACCATATATGACGTTTACTATACCAATCCCACAGGATTTTAACAAACTGAAAGAAGCAATTTCAGTATCTTATGACAAAGAAAGTGTAGCTGATGATTTTCAGCAACTGCCTTTCTCAATATGATGTCAAGAAGTTCAGAACCAAGTACAAATAAAATTAACATTCAAGTTAAATGTTTTATTTTTATCCTTAAACAGTTTTAGTCGAAGTTAAATCTATCCCTATCTTACTTCTTACATCTAACATGTATTTGATTAATTTATATAATCAAATACAATATTGCTACATATTGACATAATCAGCAGGATTAGTTGTGGTGGCGCACATTGGGAGAGGCCTATGTCCAAGAGTGGACTGTGAAAGGCTAATTAATTGATTGATTGATTGGATCAGTAGAAAGTAGTCATAAAGTGAAATAAAGTCAAAAATTTATTTACAATAAACTGTTAATAACTAGCTTAGGCTAATGTTCCAAACTTGGCTTTTCGTTTCTCTAACTGTTCTTTTTTTTCAATATCTGTCATTATCTTAGATACTGACTGTCCAAACCTCTCTGCTCGTTTCCGAAGCTTCTCCATATTTTCAGTCAAAGAACCTGAAGACAATGTAATGTTTTTGCCTATGTTAGAATTATTTTGACCAAATCTCTGCTTTCTGGCTTCTTTTCTCTCATCTTCACTCATTTTGATTGGTAAACCAAATCTCTTCGCTCTTAGCTCTAGTTTTGTTTTGGTATCAACATCAGCAGTAATTTTCATTTTATTTGTTGATGTGGTATTTGCCTCTTTTTGGACAGTTGTATCATTTTCCTCAATTTTTTCTTGGGGAACGGATGAAATTGATGCAGCTCTGTGTAAAACAATTTTTTTGGCAGCAGAATCCCTTCCTTCCAATGGCTTACTTTCGTCTGTGATTTCCTTAATTGACTCTAAATTAGTAGGTGTAATTTTCCGTTTCAATGTTCGTGGTGCTTTGGTCTCAGATACGGGTTTGACTGCGAGTGGTTGGTCAGAAAGCGCCAACTCTTCATTTAATGTATCTACGGCCGCATCATCTAGTACATCCGTTTGACTTTTGTCGTCTTCGTCTTCTAACACACCATCGGAATCGATCTCATCAGAATCTAAGGTGATGTCGCCGTGCTCATCTTGAGTAATTGCAGTTTGAAGTCGGGAAATTAATTCGGCTTTGTCACCGGCGTACGAGAGCCCACGAGTTTTTAGTTCTTTCCGTAGATCAACGACTTTCATTTTGGTTAAATCCAGTACAGTGGAATCTGCCATGGTGCACGAAATTGATACAAATTATGTATTAAAGTATTCCTTTCTATAACTAAGTAGTAGGCACGGTTATTGAATTACACATTTACATTACACTATAGCCATAGACACTAATAGATACACAATTCAATAGACTCTTCTTTAATACGATGCCCAGAGATACGTACCTACAGATATTACAAACTCACATACCCAACTCCTTATACCAAGCTGTCTTAAGTTGGCGGGGGAAATTAGTTGTTTAATGCTTTTTTTAGCTAAATCATCTGTCTGTCAACTTTTCTTCATTGTTCGATCAAAAATGGTTATTTTTCGACTTTAATTTTTTTATAAATTAATTAAAACCCCTCTAAAGTTGGTTGGGGGAAATTAACTTTGTATTCATAGTAGTAGGTAGCTCAATCAATTGCTCTTCAAATATTCTCCATTGCTCGACAAAAAAATTTCTGGTTTGTCTTTAGTTTTTTATTTAGAAATTAATTAAAACTCGCCCCTAAAGTTGGTAAGGGGAAATCAACTTAATATGTTTTTTTTTGGCTGAATCAATTGCTCGTCAACTGTCATTCATTGTTCCATCAAAAATCTTTTCCTCATTGTCATTGTGCATATACCAGATCTTTTAAATTTTTGCATCGTAGGAGCGAGCAAAGTTAGCTCGTGGACACCACGTACCCCAACATGGATAGATATATATAGGTCTACCGGTAGTATCCGTGTATGTTTACCCGTATTGTTAGGTTCCTTGTGATGTTCCGCGAAGCGGAGCTCCGTCAACATCTCTAATTAATTATTAGGTAAACAACTCAGGGGTGCTTGGTTGGGGACCTCTACGCGCCTCTCTCCTAGGGTGGCAGAGACGCTGCCGCCTACAGCCAACTCCGACCGAGGCGGGGACGGCCCTGTTGAGGGCTGTTCGGAAGCTTTCCACGTGTCCCTCTGATTAGCAGATGGCACAGTGGAGAGCAAGTAAGGGGGCCATCTCGAAACCGGAGATGGCCCAGGGTCAGTCGGGGTGCGAGGGATATGCTCTATGGGTAACCTTACACCCCGGCGTCTTAAGACCCGAGACGGCGTGCGGTTTTAGTCGTTGCAAAGCCCGACATAACCGCCCCCGGTGGGTGGCGGGGGGGGGGTATCCGTAGGGATTTCCGCACGAAAAAAAAAAAAAAAGGTTAACTCATTAAGGGGCAAGATTTAAATCATTTTTAAACAAAAAAATAAAGTCATGTTTGATCTAACAATGAAGAACAGCCGATAAATTAACAATAAATTGATTTTCTCCCACGAGCTTTAGGGGCAAGTTTTAATTAATAAAAAAAAAAAGAAGAGAAAATCGAACAAAAAATGTTTAATGAACAATGAAGAACATTTGACGAGCAATTGATTTAGCCAAGAAAATCAATAAAAAATTGATTGCCCCCCGCCAACTTTTCCGAGCGATTAGAGATTGGAAAGTTTACTACTACACTTTTGAAGAGCTTTTGTTTGGGGTGCCAGCAGCAAACTCAAGTTCACCATCCTTTGCTGTGGCACGCGCCTTCAACACTTCTACAACAAGACTGTCGGAAGGTTCACACAGGTCAATAAGAGCAACTATCTTGAAGTGGCTACTGTGCAGAGCTCTCTTTTATGCACCACAATTTAATGGAGAAGATACAATATACTCCATGCTAGGATTTCTTCATGAACACCTTAAGGGACTTGAAACCGAAACTCGCTAAAAGACGAGAGGATTCGCTAGAATTGAAGCGTCTCTTTCCACTAGCAGTAACGAAGCCTACTACGAGTTCAAAAAGATCAATCGAGACTCCGGTAGAAGAGCTTTATAGCCCAAAAAAATGTACATCATATACTAGCGTCCTCTTCCTCGTTCAGAAGCCACGGCTCCAACACAAGGTAGTAGAAAACATCTACTAGCCGCGGTACTGAACCAGCATATATATGTTGCTGTTTAACAAGATGCTCACCATACAATCCTTGGAGAATGAGAATAATGAGACAATGATGCAATATCAAGAGATGACTGCTCCGCCGCACACACGTCAGCCCTATGAGGAAGACCCAAATCAATAATTTGTTACTTCCAGACAGCACCCAGTCTGAGGAAGAGAAAGACGACCAAGTCCAAGAGACAGTGAACTCTCCTAATTTGTTTACTACTCGGCAAACAAAAGTAGTTGATCTACGAGGACAGATTGCGGATGCACAGAGGGAATTTAATTAGCAGTATTATCAGGAAAGTGCTGATAATATGAATGATGAAATGAAAATAACATCAATTAAATCGCGATAGAACTCGTTAAAAATAGTTTTATTTCACTTCTTTTAATTTTACACCAGCCACCACAGATGCTGAACCTAAGATAGCATGGGCAGTAAAGCATGGATTGAGTTGCCAGGGGTTGGGGGAGAGCAGCTGGTGTATCGTCAGATACGCGAAATACTCAAAAACAGTTTCAAGTAAACCCAGTATTCACCTCCCTTAAAGAAAGAAGGAATAACAGTTTTTTTTTTTTTAATAATACAAGAGGTAAATACATTTTACAATATTTCATACCAGTAAACCGGGTTTGTATCGGTAGGTACTCACATTCGTACACATATATAAATAAAATAGGTACAATAAGTAGGTCTGTAATGGAATCACAAATGTTATAATACTCGTATATTAGCTAAGAGTCTCATGCAGAGTATATTACACGAGTAGAATCACAGATCTTAACTTATCAGAAAACCTGAGCCTTGAAACTTCTCGGGATCCTATTTTGTCCCACGTCAGTCATTGCCTTTAAGACTGGGTGGAGAGAGCTAGAATATGGACCAGAAATCAAACACTACCATAGAAAAAGACTTGAGTTATCAGTAGAAGACAAAATCGTAATGTGGCAAGGCAGGATGATTATACCTAGAGTATTAAGAAGTAAGGTTCTAACTCATTTGCATAAAGGGCACCCTGGAATATGTGCCATAAAAGCTTTATCACGATTCTATGTATGGTGGCCATCACTTGATGAGGACATTGATTATTTTGTGAAAAGTTGCACCAGATGTCAGCAAAATAGACCGTCCAATGCTGAACTACCCGTATTTTCGTGGTCAAACCAGAACAGGTCTGGGAAAGAGTCCATATCGATTTTGCGGGTCCATTTGATGGCCATTATTGGTTAGTTTTATGTGACGCTTTGTCAAAGTGGTGTGAGCTCCGGCCATTAAAAAACATCACCACAAAGAATCTGTGTTTAACGTTAAATTATATCTTCAGCACTTTCGGTTTTACACAAATTATAGTGTTCGTGACAGCCTACCCCTAATACGGTTCCGAATAGACTGTCACTTCTTGACTTCAGTGGACTGTAGCTTTAGGTTTTGTTCGAAGAATGAAAACACTTTGGATGGGTGGCTTGAATGACGTCAGCGAGACATTGGAGTCTTGGCCCAGCACTACCCCTGATGTACTATTTCTTATTGAGCTTCCTTGTTCTTGACCGCGTACTGAGAGAGAGTGATTTCCAAATAAATAGTTCCTGCTTTTATAGCCTTTTGATAGTGCTGGCCCGCGATCCAAACTCCCTCACCCCCGCATTTTCATTTATTCATACAACTTACATTATACACATTAATCACATACTATATATCTACCTGTAGCAATAAGAGTTGCACAACAATAGGTATTTACGCCTGTACCGCGCGAGGTTGTTAAGTACGGATCCCTAAAGCAGACCGCTGACGCCACAAACACACGACGATCAAGGGACATAGCAACGACGACGGAATCGCCGACGCAGCGATCACGCCACCGCGCCGATGACGACCGTTCGAGCGTCGATTGCTGACGCCGCGAATCGATGTCATGTGTTTTAATAAAATTATGTGCATTCCTAATTCTAGCATCGAATAGGTTTCATTACTTTATAATATTGTAATTTTTCATTTAATTAAATTAATTATAAGTAACTTTGTTTTTTTTTTCAATACTTTGGCTGCAGAACTCATAATTGGCGCAGTCGGTAGGATTCTCGCGGGCCGGTTCGCGAGCACTTAGGACTATCTAACATCGATAATTCGCGTTCGCGAGTCGCCCGGGCGGCTATCAAGCCACGGTACGAGAATCCGGAATCTACTGAGCTGCAGCGCCGAGTGAAGAATTCAGACTTCGATTCACGAAGAAGAACCAGAGATGTTATATCTTATGTAAGTACACTTGAATCTTTCTCGTGTTGCTTCCCGTCTTATCCTAAGTATTTCCAAAATTTTTCACCCCGAAAAATCGTATACCCGGGATCCTGCATCACGTCAGGCTCGCCGGCAACTAGCAGATAGGTCTAGACATTTAGATAGTGATTTTGATCTTAATTTAAGCTTTTTATTTGAACCAAATATGCCTTACGACCCCGATGTTATTTTTAGGCCTTACGCCTGGTACCGGAGTTCGACGGTAACCATAATGTGTTAACGAGATTCATTAATATTTGTGATAGAATCGTAACCCAATATGCTAGCCCTGAGCCAGGCAGCGAGCTTTCAAATCTTTGCTTGTTAAATGGCATATTAAATAAAATTACAGGGTCTGCCGCTTCGACTATCAATGCGAACGGCATACCAGAGACCTGGGCAGGCATCAGAGCCGCCCTTATCAATAACTTTTCCGACCAGAGGGATGAGACCGCGTTGTACAACGATCTCTCTTTAGCTAGACAGGACAATAGATCCCCACAAGAGTTCTATGATCAGTGTCAGACTTTATTTAGTACAATAATGACATACGTGACATTACACGAGACATTACAGACGACTATAGACGCTAAACGAGCCCTTTATAAGAAAGTAGCTATGCAGGCTTTTGTACGTGGTTTAAAGGAACCCTTGGGATCGCGTATACGATGCATGCGCCCAGATTCGATTGAAAAAGCTCTTGAATACGTGCAGGAAGAGTTAAACGTTATGTACCTGCAGCAGCGCAATGATAGCTCAAAGACACATAGCGCCCCTAAGCCTGTTACGCCCTCCAATATACCGTTAAGTACGCCAAGTGTACCGCGTCACCCCGTTAGTAACTGGCCAGCCCCTATGGCACAAAGGCCTTATCAAAATCCAAATCCAGCGTTTAAATTGCACCCTCAGCAAAACCGATTCCCTACAAGAACACAACAGATGTTCCGGGCACAACCAACCAATTACCACCCACAGAGCAATTTGTTCCGGTTACCACCTAAGAATAACGCCCCGCTACAAGCCGATGGTGCTGGTGTGAAACCCATGAGTGGTGTCCAGCATTTTACCCCTAGGCCATTACCGATGTCGTCAAGTCACGATTGGCGAAAATCTGGTAACCCACCATCTACTAATTACTTTAAGACCCGTGAAGTTAACGTCAACGAATATCTGTTGCCCGATAATGTCTATTATTCGGACGAATATTACTGTGCACCCGAATACGAATATTATACAGACTTTAATGACTATAATAACTCTTACAACTATGACTATAACACTGACATGACTTATAATGAACCGACTTATGATACTAATCAGATGGTACAAGAGATAGAACCGCAACCTGGGCCCAGCCCCACTGGTCTAACTAAGGATTTTCCGTCGAGCCCGAAGTCAAAGGAGTCAGGATAGATATTAACTTGCAAACCCAGAGACAATTACCCTACATAGAAATTGGCTTTCCCCCTTTAAAGTTCTTGATAGATACTGGCGCTAACCAGTCATTTATAAGCCCCGAGGCCGTACAAGAATTTTTCTCGCAATATCCCCTTAATTATGACCCTTTCGAAGTAACAAATATACATGGTGTTAGCAGAAGTGATTATTCTATATTTTTACCAAGTTTTACTGAATTTAACGAGAGTGATGGTATTAAGTTATTCGTATACCGTTTTCACGATTATTTTGATGGGTTAATAGGTTTAGATATATTATCTAAATTGGAAGCTAATATAAATCTAAAAGACTTCCAACTAATTACACGAAATGCAACAAATCCGATTAAATTATATAACTCCCGGAATGTAAATTTATACGAAGACATTATTCCAGCCAAGACTTCCAAGATAATCAAGGTACCCATAAATGCCCCCGAAGGCGATGTTTTCATTAAGGAACAAAAATTTTGTAACTGTGTTTTACACGAATGCCTTACTACTTTAACTAACGGTCGAGGTTATGTAGAAATAGAAAACCCAACTTCTAAGGACAGTATATTCTCTTTAGATCAGCCCGCTAGTGCAGATGTATTCAACTTTAATTGCACGCCGACTGAGAATTCAAACCGCGTAAATGATGTGCTATCGCGTTTGCGTACCGACCATCTCAACGAAGAAGAAAAGGCAAACCTTTTAACACTCTGTAGCCGCTACGCAGATGTATTCTATATAGATGGCGAACCGTTGACTTTTACTAATAAGATCAAACATAGAATTCGTACAACCGACGAAGTACCTGTATACACCAAAAGCTATCGTTACCCTTTCGTTCACAGACAGGAAGTCAGAGACCAAATTACAAAAATGTTACAGCAGGGTATAATTAGACCTTCTGACTCTGCATGGAGCTCACCCATTTGGGTTGTACCCAAGAAAATGGATGCTTCTGGAAAACAGAAGTGGCGTCTCGTAGTTGACTTTCGTAAATTGAACGAAAAGACTATAGATGACAAATACCCCATACCAAATATCACAGATGTTCTGGACAAGTTAGGTAGATGCCAATACTTTACAACCTTAGATCTAGCAAGCGGGTTCTACCAGGTGGAAATGGATCCCCAGGATATATCTAAGACCGCATTCAACGTGGAGCATGGGCATTTTGAGTATACTCGAATGCCGATGGGATTAAAAAATTCCCCTTCTACGTTCCAGAGGGTCATGGATAATGTCCTCAGAGGTCTCCAGAATAGCATTTGTTTAGTATACCTGGATGACATCATTGTCTTCAGCTCCTCACTCCAGGAACACCTAGAAAACCTGGAAAGAGTTTTCCAAAGGCTTAAAGAGTGCAACTTCAAAATCCAGATGGATAAATCAGAGTTCTTGAAGTTAGAGACCGCTTATCTTGGTCACATAATCAGTAGAGACGGTATTAAGCCTAATCCCGACAAAAAATTCAGCCATTCAAAAGTATCCCATTCCGAACACCCCCAAGGAGATCAAACAATTTTTAGGTCTTCTCGGTTATTACCGAAAATTTATCCCAGACTTCGCACGCATCACGAAACCCCTTACCCATTGTCTCAAGAAAGGTAACAAAGTAATCCATAGCCCCGAGTATGTGAATTCCTTCAATAAATGCAAAACTTTATTAACTAATGATCCCATTCTACAGTACCCCGATTTTAATAGAGAGTTCAATCTTACCACAGACGCTTCGAATGTCGCTATAGGAGCAGTTTTATCGCAAGGACCCATAGGTTCTGATAAACCAGTCTGTTACGCTTCTCGTACATTAAATGAAAGCGATCTAAATTACAGCACAATAGAAAAGGAATTGCTAGCCATAGTGTGGGCTACCAAGTACTTTAGGCCATATCTATTTGGTAGGAAATTCAAGATACTGACTGACCACAAACCATTGCAATGGATGATGAACTTAAAAGAGCCAAACTCACGACTGACAAGATGGAGACTTAAACTCAGCGAATACGACTTTACCGTAATTTATAAGAAAGGAAAATTTAACACCAATGCAGATGCCCTCTCACGAGTAGAAATACACAATAACGAGATTGACGAGATTACTTCGGTAATTAATAGCATCAACGACTTAAGTTCAATGATAAATCACCCCTCAGAACCATCAATCCAACGTGCCAACTCTCTGACTGACTCTATAGTTATTATTAGTGAAGATCCCGTTATAGAAGACTTTAATCCATTAAACGTACCCGCTGACCAGACTAACTCCTCGACTGACACTGTACATACCAGTAACGAACATCCCATTTTAGAAATCCCTATCACTGACGAGCCCCTTAACAAATTTCATAGACAGATTCACCTTACAATAGTTGGTGACATAAAACGAAGACCCATAGTGACCAAACCCTTCGAAGGACACACAAGAACAGCAATCCAGATTTCTGAAACAAATTTAGAATCAGACGTTATTAATGCTATCAAAGAATACGCTAACCCAAAGGTTAAGACCGCTATACTAATAAACCCACCTTTAGGCATGTATTCCATAGTACCTTTTTTTTTTTTTTTTTTTACGTGCGGAAATCCCTTCGGATACCCCCCCGCTGGCCAGCGGGGGTGGTTACGTCGTGTCTCGACTAAAACCGCACGGTGTCCTCCCCAAGTGTCCGTTGCCGGGCACCCCGGGTAAGCCCTCGAAAGGATAACCCCAGGGTTGCCGGCGGACTTTGGCCGCCTTCGCGGCCTCGTCTGGTGGGGTCGGGTTTTATCCCGCTTCGGTGAGTTGGCAGGCGTGTGTAGGGCACACACGACACGCCTCCGCCACGGCCTGCTTCTGTAAGGACGGCGAGTCGGCCAACTGCCGTCCTCAGGCCCCGATCATGGAGGTCGGTAGTCCTGGGCGTAGATGAGTCTGCGGCGTCCTCGCCGCAGACTGCGAAACTCGGGGGGCAGGGTTCTTTCCCGCTCCCTCTCCGCCGTCTCTTTCGCGCGCATTACCTGCTCGCAGAAAAAAAGAAAGAAAGGCGGCGGCGTGCCACTTGCTCCCGTCGGAGACCACGGCCCTCACCATGGTCTCCAACGAGAGAACGTCCACGCCCAGGACCGCAACGAGATCCCGGCGTTGACTCGCCCACGCAGGGCACTCCACCAACGTGTGGAGCGCCGTGTCTTCGCCAGGATCCTCGCAGTGCTGGCACTGCGGCGTTGTCTCCCGGTGGATGCGCCACAGATACTTACCGAAACACCCGTGTCCGGTAACCATCTGGCGCCGGTAGGAGAGGTCCCCATGGTCCCTCTCCAACCACTCCTTCATGATCGGTCTCACCGCCGCAATGGTGGATTCCCCCCACCTTGGGTGCTCAAGTCGCACCCTCCATGTCTCCATGAGTTCCTGGCGAAGCAGGGACCGCTGAGCACTGATTTCTCGGGGTTCCGGCCTATGGCCCCGCTCCAGCGCCTCCTTGCGCCACTGGTACAGCAGCGCAAGGGCTCTCGCTTCCAGGTCCCATGGAGGGGTCCCAGCTAGGAGACATGCCGCCTCGACGGAGATCGTGCGATACCCCCTGATGACTCTGACGGCCATCGCCTTTAACGGGCTGTTAAGAACAGCCACGTTGCGGGCCGCCAGAGTCTCCGCCCATACGGGGGCCCCGTATAGGGCCATACTTCGCACGATCCCCAGGTACAGTCTCCTAGTGGGGGCGTTGGGTCCCTTAACGTTGGGCATCAGCCGCGATAGCGCGGCCGCAGCCCCCCTCAGTTTCGGGACCAGACTTCGGAGATGAGGTCCGAAGTCCCATCGGCTATCGAGTACGAGCCCAAGGTACTTCATCGTGGGCTCGATGCCGATGCTTACACCCCCTACGGTTATGCTGGTTCCCGCAGGTGGCCCCCTCCGAGGCCCGTGAAAACACATAGCCTCGGATTTGTGGAGAGCCACCTCGAGTCCCAGCCGCCGTATTCGACCCACGACTTGAGCAACCCCTGCCGTGGCCTTCAGTGCCGCGCTTCGGTACGTTGCTCCCCGCGCCATAACGAGGGTGTCGTCAGCATAGCACACTATGCTGACACCCTCGAGCAACGTACCGCGAAGCACCCAGTCGTATCCGATGTTCCACAGGAGTGGCCCTAGGACCGACCCCTGCGGAACACCGCACGACACTTCTCGCCGCCCTGGCCCTAGCCAGCTCGGGTAAACTATGGCCCTCTCGGATAGGTATGCCTCGACAATGCGGCGGAGGTAAGGAGGCACTCCGTGATACGCGAGCGCCTCCCTAACGCAGCTCCAGGGTAGGGTGTTGAAGGCGTTGGCGATGTCGAGAGACACCGCCACCACCACCCCACCCCGCGAGACTACTTCCTCCGCCAGGCGCCTAACGCGCATGATCGCTTCCACGGTGGAGCGCCCCCGGCGGAAACCGAACTGGTTGTCCGCCAGATCTGGCCCCACGTTCGTGAGATGCTCGACGAGGCGCTCTGCAATAATCCGCTCAAAGAGCTTGCACACCTCGTCGAGCAACACGATCGGCCGGTAACCGGATGGCTGGTCCGCCGGCCGCCCCGCCTTCCGGATAAGGACCAGTTTCCCCGTCTTCCAAGCCTTTGGAAACTGGCCCCTTTCGAGGCATGCGCTAAAGAGCGCCACCAGTCGAGGCCCTAGTTCCTCCAGGGCCAGGACCCATGCTCGGCCTGGAATGCCGTCGGGTCCGGGGGCAGTGCATTTCCGGGCTTTAAGCCGGAGCACTGCTACCCCCAGTTTACTCTCCCTGACTTCGGGCACATCGCTCTCGCTATTATGGGCGTCAGGCGCCTGAGGCGGAGCCATACGCGGAGGGACATGCTCCTCCGCTCTCGCTGGGAACAAGGAGCCCAGTATCCCCTCCAGCCGCTCCGGCTGGAGGCTCTGGGTCAGTAGGGGCGCCCTTGGGCGGATTTTGCCCCTGACCGCAAGGTAAGGACGCCCCCATGGGTTCTGCTCCAGAGACTCCAGCAGCTCTTCGCGGGCCCGGCGTTTGGCCTGCTTTATGGCTTCCTGGAGGGTCCTCTTGGCCCCCTTGTACGCCTCATACAGCTCCGCCTCTCGGGCTGCCGCATCATCTGGTCGGCGACGCCTCCGGCGAAACCTGGTGTACTGGCGGCGAGCGGTCACGCACGCTGCTCGCAGCTGTGCGATCTCCGCTGACCACCAGTACACCTGTTTCTTGGCCGGGCCGGGCTTAACCCTAGGCATCGCCGCATCGCAGATATGCGACATGGCTCTCCTGAACCATTCCGCCTCTGCGTCGACATCGGCAGGCCTGGCCGGTGACGGAATCCAGGCCTGCACTATGGATGCCTCCAGGAGAGCCTCCCGATCCAGGCGTCTGAGCGCCCAACGTGGATCCGGGGGATTCGCGATTGTCGGCGGCAGGTTAGTTGGAGGGGAGACGTTGAACCGAATGTACTTATGGTCGGAATCCGTCTCCTCCTCCTCCACCACGCGCCAACCCTGGACGCGGCGGGCGAGAGCAGGGGTCGCGAACGCGACATCCACGACCGAACTGAGCCCCCGCCGCTCCCAGGTGGCGACATTCCCCCGGTTGAGGACCTCTAGGCGAGGCTCCGTTCGTCCGCAATTTTCTGCGCCGCTGCGACGGGGCAGTTGACGACTGCTGTGCCGTGACCAGTGGAGCTGAAGCGGATTTCTCCAGCTCTCACCTGATCACGGGGGCAGCCGCCCGCCTCCACGACGGCGGAGATGACTTCCTCCGTCGTGGCCGCGTCATCCAGACCCGAAATGCGCAAACCTGCGCATTTGTTGGGTCTGGTGACGCGGACGGCTTCGGTATCCAGCGACTCCCTCAGCTTGGCCGCTAGGGCGTCGGCTTTGGGGCCGCTGGTGGCACCGGAGACCTCGAGAAGGCGAGCTCCGGTGCGAGTTGTTTTGCACCGGAGCCCCCCCTCAATCTCGAGGGCCTTGAGGTCCACTGAGGCTTTAACCTGCCTCAGGACCTGGGCGTACCCCACGCCCTTCTCCACACCCTCCGTCGTCACCGTCAGGACGACGGCAGTGGAGCGTGGGGCGCGGAGCCTCTTCGGCGCCTTCGCCGCAGCGGCTTTTGCCGCCTTCTTAGCCGCCTTTTTGGCGGCTTTTTTCGCCTTTTTAGCGGCTCCCGCTACCACCCATTCCTCCCCTCTGGAGGAACGCTCGGGTGCAGCGGAAGCGGCGGTTATGGCGGGGCCGGGGGTGCCGCGTTTCTTCCCCTTCCCTTGTGGCGTTGGGGCCACTGGTGCGGCGGGGCCGGGCTTACCACTGACAGCAGCCGCGAAAGACGCAGTCCGTGTCAGTGGGGGACGGTAAGCCCGGTCCTCTAACACGCCAAGCCGCCTCTCGATGGCCGCCAGGAGCTGCACCACACTAGGCGCAGGCTCAAGCGGCGGAATGGGCGCCGGCCTAGGCGCTGTTTTCAGCGCCGGCTTAGTTGCCGACTTTGTGGCCGGCTTTGGCGCCGGTTTTGGCGCCGACGTAGGCGCCCCCTCTGGCGGCGCAAGAGCCCTCGGGTGGTCCGCCACCTCCTGGGCTCTTGGGGCCTTCTGGGCCTCCGGGGGTCCCCTGACCATCTGGGTCAGTTGCCTGACCTCCTCCCGGAGGACCCGCTGTTGCTCCAAGGAGTTGGCCCGCTCAGTTTCCAGGCTTGTGACCCGGGCCCTGAGCTTAACCTCCTCCTCGGAGACGCTCCTACCAAGGAGCTCCTCCAGCGCTGTCCTGGCGACGGCGACGTTTTCCGCCACCGTCTTCTTCTTGCCCGACACATTTTTGGACCCTTTTATGGTGTCCGTTATGCGGGCAAGTGCTGCGAGGAGTTCCCTCGCCGCGGGGACGCCTTGGTCCCTCCCACTGGGTAGTGGAGGGACGTGAATCGGCGGCTTCGTCGTTCTGGCCGCCGCGGTGGCCAATATTTTGGCCGGCCGATCGTCCTCGCTCGAGGAGATCGTCCGTTGCCCGGAGCTTCTGCTCCGGTCAAGGGACGGTCCACCCGAGCGTGGTCGCTTCCGACGGAGACCCTCCTCCGTCTCCATGCGGCCGGATACTGACTCATTGTCAGTACCCGCCGTTGACGCCGCTGACGCAATTTCCGCGTCCGTCTCCCCGCCTATCGGTAGCGGAGTAGCGGGTCTAGTGAAGACGGCCTTAACAGACCGCGAGTGAGGCCGCCGCCTCACCTCCTCTTCACCCCCAACTACCTGCACTCCTTCATCTCGGATACCATTGTCCGCGCCAAGGTTTTCGTTTGTATCGTCCGGTTTGTTTTGGTTTAAATTGATAGTATTCATTACATATCCCACGAGTATGGGGGAAAGATGGTCCATCCAGGCGGAGCCCCCTGCACCTGGATAAGCCTATATACTATGGAGGTCGGCTGGTATCCATAGGTTTTGACGACTTCGCTGTCGGGTCTTATAGACTTTTCCTTGTCGTGGGCCGGCCAATAAAGGCAAGCCCTCCGGTCAGCAAGTTCACAGCGTACCCTTCTGGAGCCACCAGTCAGGTCGTTGCTGATCACCTGCCGATTACGGAACGCGAGAGGATGGCTAGTCCTCTCTCACCGGCGGCGGCACAAGTGCCCATCGGCCCCTGCGTCAGCAGTGGGCCAACCCGCCCCTGGATCCCCCAGGACCCTACGGTGTCCTCCACCACTAACAGCATCGCTCATCCTGTCTCCTCTGAAAGCAGAGGAGTACGGAGAGCGATGTGTTCCCGCCACGTTGGGTATTGGCCGACGATCAATGCCAACCCCATGAAGGGGAAGCCATTGACCGCCGCCCAGGGTGTACCGGCCACTCCGATTCCGTTCCCCCCGGACTCCAGCGGGATCGGAATCGGAATGACACTCGAGGAGGTTACCCAACACACACCCCATTCCATAGTACCTATTATACAAGATAAATTTAAAAGCTCTGCCCTTAAACTATTATTAACTAAGACAGAATTAGAAAACGTTAAAGAGTATCTGAGACAGCAGGAAATCATTAAGCATTATCACGATGGTAAAACAAACCACCGTGGTATAAACGAATGCTATTTAGCCCTTTCGCGAAAGTATTACTGGCCCAAAATGAAGGAACAGATTACCAAATTTATTAACGAATGTACCATATGTGGACAGGCTAAATACGATAGAAATCCAATCAGACCACATTTTAATATAGTACCACCCGCTACAAAACCACTGGAAATTATTCACATGGACCTTTTCACAGTAGAATCGGAGAAATACGCAACCTTTATAGACGTTTTCACGAAATATGGTCAAGCTTATCACTTGCGAGACGGCACAGCCATAAGTATAATCCAATCATTATTAAAATTTTGTACTCATCATGGGCTACCCATGACTATTATTACTGACAATGGCCCCGAATTTACAAACCAATTGTTCTCAGAGATAACGCGTATTCATAAAATAGTTCATCATAAAACCTTACCCCATAGTCCAAACGATAATGGTAACATAGAACGCTTTCACTCGACATTATTGGAACATATTAGAATTCTTAAGTTACAGCATAAAAGTGAACCAGTAGTTAATCTCGTTCCATACGCCCTAATAGCATACAATAGCTCTATACACAGTTTTACCAAGTGTAGGCCGTTTGACTTATTGAATGGACATTTTGACCCCAGAGACCCAATCGACGTTGACTTTACTGAACACATCTTACAGCAATACGCGCAGAATCATAGACAACAGATGAAACAGGTATATGATATAATAAATGAATCCTCTCTTGCAAATCGTACAGCCCTAATCGAAAATAGGAATAAAACCCGTGAGCCTGAGACAGAGTACTCACCCCAGCAGCAAGTCTTTATAAGAAACCCCCTCGCCAGTCGCCAGAGAGTTGCCCCACGCTTCACACAAGACGTAGTTCTAGCTGATTTACCAATTCATATTTATACCTCGAAAAAACGTGGCCCTGTTGCTAAATCGCGACTAAAAAGACTACCTAAAGGGAACCAATTGTTACAGGAGTCTGCTACCGGCGACGCATCCCCAAGAAATAAGACTTGAGACTTTAGCTGATGGACCAGGACTTTTACCATACAAACTAGGACCGACCAGATTAACGACACATTACCATTCCTTTATACAATTCATTCAACTGACAGATATCGAAGACCAAATAGAGTCCGTACAAACTCAACTTAAAATGTTTAGAGTTAAACTTAACGCAGGAGCTTATACTATTTATGAATACCAAATCGATTACCTTACCAACAAATTAAACAAGGTACTAAGTCGAATAAGATCACTGGAACCCATAAGAGTTAAAAGAGGTTTGATAGATAGCTTAGGGTCAGTAATAAAAAGTGTTACTGGCAACCTAGATCATCAAGATGCCCTAAGATACGATGAAGCCATTAGAAATTTGCAGGAAAACGACCTTAAGATGGTCTCCGAAGTCAACAACCATATTAGTTTGTGTAAAGAATGGATGACTCAACATAACACTGTTTTGGAACAATTAGCTTCAAATCAGGCGAAAATCAATGCATCTCTAGAATTACTGTTAGAAAGAGATGCCCTTAGAGATTATAATTTAGTGAGATTTACAAAATTTCCTCAGACTTTAAGTATAATAACTAATAACGTAGAGGATATAATGCTAGAAATAATTAGAATAGAAAACAGTCTAGCATTCATACATGCATCCAGTACACACCACTCTATGTTAGATATAGAAGTTTTAAGATCCATGATAGACAAATTAAATTCTTTATATAGCCAAGACCAAATAATCAATTTAGAAATACGAGATTATTACGACTTGATCAAACCAGGTTCATACTTTGTTGAAAAAAGGATAGTAATAGTTTATAAATTTCCTATAGTCTCCCGAGAGATATACGATTTATATAAGTTATCCATTGTTCCTAACGAAAAACAATTAGCCCTTGTACCTCCTACTCCTTATATAGCAACAACCGAGAAATCATTCGTGTACATAGAGGCTGAATGCCCGAAGTACAGCAGCATATATCTCTGTGGGAAAAAGATAAGTCATCAAGTACGCAATGAACCCGATTGTATCCAGGAACTTATCCTCCGCCAACATTTGAAAACAACCTGCCAAATGACTAAGATCTCACTTACTACAGAAGCCATAGAGAAATTGGACGACCAACACTACGTGTTCTCACTACCGCAACGAACGAAAGTACAATTGACTTGTGGCAGAAGAGATTTTAACACACTTAGTGGAAGTTACCTCGCCACTATACCCAGGGATTGCTATATGAAAACTCCAGAGTTCACTATAGTTAACGACGGGAACGAGATAAAGGGTCAACCGCTAAAACTATCGAAGATCCCCTACAATGAATTGAACCAGACCGATGGCTTCACTCACATTGGATTCCGAGCAGTAAACTTAGAAGACCTTCACAGCATCCAGAACAAGATTTTATTAGAGAAACCCATTGAAATAGAGAAAACTCATTCGCCTGTCCTATACCATACTACGATACCCCTTTACACTATCATGGGATGTGCAGCTATCCTTATCACATTTGTAATAAGCCACAGATACAGATGCTGGAATATCTGTTCGGAAAATAAGGAGAAGCAGCAAACTCTCAAGATCCCTGTTTATGAAGAAGTTACCAAGAAACGCAACGAAGTCCCAGCAACATTTTCCCTTAATATGACAAAATAGTTGCTGTTCTAGGGATGGAGGTGTTAAGTACGGATCCCTAAAGCAGACCGCTGACGCCGCAAACACACGACGATCAAGGGACATAGCAACGACGACGGAATCGCCGACGCAGCGATCACGCCACCGCGCCGATGACGACCGTTCGAGCGTCGATTGCTGACGCCGCGAATCGATGTCATGTGTTTTATTAAAATTATGTGCATTCCTAATTCTAGCATCGAATAGGTTTCATTACTTTATAATATTGTAATTTTTCATTTAATTAAATTAATTATAAGTAACTTTGGTTTTTTTTCAATACTTTGGCTGCAGAACTCATAATTAGGTCGGGCCGCTGAATGACGGGCGGAATGACCCCTCAGACTTATATATGGTTCCCTGCCTCCCGCGAGCTACTATATCATAAAATGGCACGAGCCGGGGGAGCGCATATTATATACAATATATACATATTATATACATTTTGCATACAAAGTCGTCTTTCCTATTCATACGAAGTTATGTTAGAATCTGAGTAATGCATAGTCGTAATTATATTTGCTACTTATGATTTTCAGGGAATGGACTTTCTTTATTAAATTTGACTCTAACATACTTAATTACTCAGAAAACTAACTCATAACAGTAATAAGCTATTCATCTTAGCTTAATATTAAAATAATTACATAATTACGTTTTAATTTACGTAAACCTAACATTTTTCACAATTCGTTCATTACATTCACGCTTACTTATCTACATGTCACTGGCACATGTGTCTATTGTCTATTTGTGCCGTGCACATTCTCCCGCCGTCGCTGACCCGTGTTCGTCTGCGAGCTCCGTTGGTAGCACGACGATCTTCTTTGTAGGCCTCCGCAGTACGTGCCCGCTGCTGGTGGTGACGTTCACGACTCGTACCTCGCCGTCGGCTACTGGGAACACCCGGCTGACGCGTCCTCGCGGCCAGGTGTTGCCTGGCAGATTGGAGTTGCAGATGATGACGACGTCCCCGACCTTCGGGGGGACGCCGGTGCTGGTGGGCTCCCGCCGGTGTTGCAGTAGGGGAAGGTACTCCTTCACCCACCTCCTCCAGAAGATGTCAGCTAGGGCTTGAGCTCGCTTCCATTGTTGGCGAGCAGTCACGTCGTCTGCCGAGAAGTGCCCTGGTGGTGGCACATGGCAGTTGGGCCCGATGAGGATGTGGTTCGGCGTGAGGGCCTCGGGATCGTTAGGATCAACCGAGACATGTGTGAGGGGTCGCGAGTTGACAATGTTCCCGACCTCTGCTAGTAAGGTCAACAGGATCTCGTCGCTGGGATGCTTTTCCAACATGGTGACACGAAGCACTTCCTTGACTGCTTTCACCATACGCTCCATTGCCCCCCCCCCATTAAGGGTGCGGAAGGGGGTATGTACTTCCACACGATGTGTTGACTCGTAGTTTCCTTTTTCTTCGTGGTATCTTCTATCTCGGCGAGGCGGTGTGCAACGGAAGACTTATACGCACGCGGCTCCGACCTTATCCATGTGAGTGCGTTTCGCGAGTCGCTCCAATAGGTCTTCTCTGTTAACTCGTAGTCGTGTTCTTCCAGGGTGGTTTGAGCCAGGCGCGCTCCCAGTAGTGCAGCTTGAAGCTCGAGCCTCGGCATGGAGATGGGCTTCAACGGGGTCACTCTGCTCTTCGCGGCTGCTAATAACAAGGTCACTGACCCGTCGGTGTGTTGCGTACGCCAGTACACAGCTGCGGCGTAGGCTTCTTCACTCGCGTCGACGAAAGTGTGCAGTTGACGTGAGATGACTGATGTCGTCAGGTGATCGTAGCAGCGGGGTATCCTCAGCTGGTCTATGTTGTTGAGTTGAGTGAACCATTTGTATCATCGTTCTTGTAGCTCTTCTGGGAGTGGGTCATCCCATTCCGTCTTGTAGCGCCATGTGTCCTGAAAAATACGTTTACCGGGAGTTATTATCGGTGAGATAAGGCCGAGCGGATCGAATAAGGCCATTATCACACTTAAGGCTTCTCGCTTCGTTGGAGGTCGCGTGTTTGTTTCCACTTCGCGCGGGATTTTCAAGTTGTTCGCGTTAAAGCCAAGATGATCTTCGTTGACGTGCCATGTTAGACCCAATGATTTTTCTGTCTCTTGGCCGCCGAGTTCTACTGTAGCACTGCTGTCTTGTGGCAGTGATAAGTCTTCTATAATTGTTTTTTCGTTCGAAGTCCAATCGTTCAACACGAAGCCTGCTTTTTTGTGTATCATGTCGACTGTTCGCGTGGTCTCTCGCGCCGCTGTGACCGTAGGGAAGCTCTGCAAGTAGTCATCCATGTAATGGTTTTCTTGTATGGCTTTTATGGCATCCGGGTAAGTGTCGATGAAGTCTCTTGCGTTTCTGTTCTTGATGTATAGCGCTGTAACGGCGACGAGGTGGCTCCGAAGATTACTGATGTCATACGATACTCTTCGGGTTGACCTTCACGGCGTCGTCCTCTCCACAGAAAGCGCAGCGCGTCTCGATCTTCTGTCCTTATCTTCACTTGCATGAACATTTCTTTTATGTCGGCACTTACAGCGTACGGGTACTAGCGGAATCTCATGATCACACCTGGCAGGGACTGCAGCAGATCAAGACCGGAGTGGAGCATATCGTTCAAACACACTCCGGTGCTCCTGGCGGCGGCGTCGTGTACCAGTCGAGGCGGCTTGTGCGGCTTGGCGGGGTTGATGACCGGAAAGTGAGGTAGGTACCACGTCCTTCCCTTCTGCGGTGGAATAGGGGCTGGTTCTGCATAGCCTGACTTGAATAGGTTTTCCATTCGTTCTTCATATTTTTGTTCCAAATCTTCATCCCTATCGAGTCTTCGTTCGAGCGTAAGCAGACGCTTCTCAGCTTACTTGTAATTGTTCGGTATGTTAGCATTTTCTTCTTTCCACAGCAGTCCGTTCTCGTACCGCCGGTTCTTTTCTTCCAGAATCTGCATAGCTCGCAGTTCGGGATCTTCACGCGGGCGTCGGGGTTCAATGCCCAGTGACTCCAACTTGAAGTAATTTTTCACTGTGTCTTCAATGGAGTCCTTTTCATGCTGTTGTAACTTACCGCAAAATGACACTGTTGCAGTCACTGAACTGCTGCATCCGTGGAGCACCCATCCGAGCTGAGTGAGCGACGCCACCGGCTGGTTACGGTTTCCGGTGCGCAGCTGACGGGTTACGATGAGATGCCAGTAGCTCTACCATGTGTTTAATACGGCAGTAGTATACTGTAATGTATTTCTCAGTGGCATCGTTTTCGACGGCTGTAGCTCTACCATGTGTTTAATACGGCAGTAGTATACTGTAATGTATTTCTCAGTGGCATCGTTTTCGACGGCTGATCTACCATGAATTTTGTAAAACGATACTGTTTCCGACTGTAGTGTATCAAAACGGAACGGTTCTAATGTTTTCGGATACGATCCGTAGTATACTTGACAGTATAGCTCAATTTGCTACCATGAGTCCACAATTTGACATTTAGCGACAGGATAAACAATAGAATACTATTTATATGCTCTCGTGTCGCTCTCACTGTCTATTTTAGTGGTGAAACGAGTATCGTTAATGTAATATGGCGGCTTTCTTATAATCAGCTTTTGGGCGAATGCAATGTTTATGCTTTACACATAGATTTTTTTGGTATTGATTTGATCCGTGTTTTGTTAAAAAGTAATAATTGATGATTAGTGACGATATACCTTATCTAATTTATAAAAGCAATCGAAATTGGTTGATTAAAAATACTTACTCATTGTTTTTCCTTGGTTATTTTCTGAGACAATAACCGAGGAATGCCTTTAACATATTGAACCAAGCATTTAATGTAGGTACTTGTATGTACTTAATCTGATCATCATGGATGACATATTGACATCATGATCACAGCATTAGGTCCGGTTACATCCAAAGCTGCATACCAACTTGATCCGTCCGACTCAGGTCAAAGACGGGCGCTGAGGATTGTCAACAATCCCATACTTACAGGCAGTGTGGAATATCTCAGCCTTATGATATTTTGATATGATGCCCCTGGTGTTGTACACATCCATAGGCCACGGTAACCGCTTCCCATCAGGTGGGCCGTGTGCTTGACTGCCACCTAAGTGATATATAAAAAATAATGGAGCCTGGGGTATGCTTTCCTCTTGGTGTTGACGGGTCAGGCGGCAGTCGCTCCCGCAAAAGCCCGAAATATCAATAGAAATAGTAGAAGAGAGGACCCCGGACTCCAAACTTCAAATTTTGGATACAACCGGGACTAAAATTGTGATGTTGACAATGAGTTTTAAACTAGACAGTGCTGTGAAGTATGTCCTAGAATATTATACACCTAACCCAAAATAACAAGACGTTTTTATTAAGGTATACTCAGTTTTAATATAAAAAAGGAGATGTCCACTTTTTGTATAATAATAATAATAATAATAGCCTTTAATTCAGACAGATAACATTTAGTTTACCATTATTTTATAGATTAACATAATAATAATTAAACATATCAATGTTTTTTTTTGTTAATTACATAATATAATAGCATTATCAATTTTATTTAATTATCACTTTTTTTCTACACTCCGTCTATGTGCCTTTTATAGGCAAAGGCCTCCACCAATTCTTTCTACTTTTCTGTATTGTGAGCTATTGTAGACCATCGTACACCTGCTGTTTCTCTTAATTCATCAGCCCAACGTCTCAGTGGTCTACCTCTTTTTCTCTTCCTGTGCCCTGTGAACCAGGACATTATTAACCTGGACCATTATTCCTTACTTCTTATTGTATGGCCTGCACATTTCCATTTGAGCTTCCTCACTGTTGCTGTACTTTTTGTATGCACATGGTTTTTTATAAATTCGAATTCCTTATAAATTCCAATATGGCTCAAATTACACTGATATATAGCCATATATACTAGCCAAAATTAGGAATCGGGAATTAGCTGGAGCTGACTCATTATTTCTCAGCTTTTATATTCAACTTTTGACTAATTTATATTATCAACACAATGTTGGGGGATAGCATGTATCTGGCTCATTCAATATGAAATATATTTAGAGGTCCATCACATGAACTATGCTCATTTAAGTAATGTAAGATAATCTATGCATCATTTGCTGTCCAAGATATAGTTATCACTAAATAGGACTCCTTGCTAGGTCAGTCGTTAATTTGCATTTGTTGCAAGCCCATGTATTTTTTTGGTACTGCTCCGATTTCAGTAGCTTGTAGCTATTTAACTCTCAAATATTTTCGTTCAACAGTTATACTTTGACAAGCAGTCAACATATTACAATTTTATTACGCCAAGAAGCTTTATAGGAGTAAATATAATGATGGTGTTTAAGTCACATAGTTTCAAAACACTATATGTGAACGATATCTGCATGTAGTTAAATAATGCACTTTATTCATAGATAAATCAATAGTAGGTAACGCATTTCGTCTGAATATGGCGTAGCCTATCACTATCATTTTCTCTTTATATTTGTAGAAGTCTCACAAGTAAACAAAAAATGCAACAGAACAGTCATCCATCTGTCACATGTGACGCGTAAGTGACAATTGTCAAACTTTTTTTTTTTGTTGTTCACCGGTAACAAAAGTTTTGTTCGTATTCAGCCTAAAAAATATACCGAAGCTAAAACCATGTTTTCTCAAAATTGCAGGAGTTTAAAATGCCATTTCATAAATCATAATATAAGTCCTTAGGAAGTCTATTCAAAAATACTTGGTTCATAGCTACTGGAATTTTTTAAGAATAAAAAACTATTTCTGAACAATTCCTTGAAGTAAACTTTAAAGAAATCGATATTATATAATTCACTTACTTCTAAATAAATATATGTAACTTTTTTTTTCGTGCTGAAATCCCGTCGGATATAAATATTTCTATTTTATTCATTACTACTTGACCCGGCAAACTTCGTTTCCAATTACAATCAAGTTATGTTGGTTACCTTATCAGCTGATTTATTTCGTGAATGTCTCATACTTTTAATAATACTAATTGCTAGGCTATCTCAAAGCAGTAAATGGCTCAGGGTTACCCAGGGTGCGAGGGACTTGTCTTATTTGGCTACTTTACACCCTGGCATTAGATATTCGATACGGTGCGTGGTTTTGGTTGGTTCGAGTTCGACATAAATACTCCCACTGACAAAAAGAAAATTAACCACGTGGCACAGTATATGCAGAGATATATCTAAACATCCACCCGTTCTCGAGTTATAAATGGTATCACTTACCTGACTTTGTTTAAAGATATAGGTCACAATTTACATACCAAAAGAGACAAAATTTTATAAAAATAGGAGTTTTTCAAAATAAAACAATAAAAATAAAATAGAGACAATAATTATTGTTATTACACAGTTCTTTAGTAGTCAGATTAGATTAATGCAGTTGATAAAACAGTCTTGCTCGTGGTTCTGTATATCATTATTGGTATCGAAATTATTATTAATTTTCATTCATGCGGCTTTTCATTTTATAAATCGCTCCAACTGTAAAGAATAGAAATAAATTATATTAATTACATTTTCTTTAAAAATTATTAATAAAATTATATTTTACTTAGATGTTATTACTATGTTTTATTAACTATAACCTAATGTTTACTTTTGATTTTAAAACTCAAATTACGTGAATACAAACATATATATTTTATACTTTCATATTACATTCTGTATTAACAGACTGCTGCTGGTTTCCCACTTATTTTTTGAGTTACCCAATATATATTATAGCTTTACCTATCAGTGCAGTGTAAAATTAAGTACCCATAATGTGGTAACAACAATTAATTTACTTACTAGTCATGCCACTTTACTGTCCTTATAGTTTTGTTTCATTAAACTTGTACTGTAAGTATTATTGCAACTTGTAAGCACTTCACATCTCTTGTTTAGAGATTCTTAAGTTTCAGACACTCTGAAAACACTCAACTCCAACTACAAAGAAAAAAATTCTTATGTCAATTTAATTACATTATAAAATTTACTAGTAGGTTAGGATACAGAGAATTTAGTTATTCTTTTACATATATTATGTAAGTGTACCTATATGTTATTAATATGACTTAACCATAACTTAATATTTACTTTTGATTGTACCTCATACTCTTATTATGTATGAATAGATTGCCTTTTCCACTTAATTTCAATTACTCAAAAATTCATCATCATCATCATCATCTTAGCGTTGTGTTCCGATGCATAGGTAGTGCATATGAGATTTCACCTCGAAGCCCATTTTCCTTCTCCACTTCGCACGATGTTGAGCATCCGTTATTATTATTTTCAACGGGGACGCCGGCGAGTGGGTGATCTACCCTTCGTGAGTGGGCCATTTCACCCATTTTCCCAAGCCAAACTGGTAGTGCGGCCATTGGCACAATTTCGACGTCAAACCAGCACGCAGCATGTACCTACATTGTATACTACTAATGCGACGTACAATAAAGTGTATAATATGTGGTAACAATAATAATTTCACTTACTTTGCACTACTTTTCAATTTCCAATTTTATTTTGGTTATAATTTTTTTTTGCAATCCTGTTCTGAATGAGGAATTCACAGATTTTTCATTTTTATAGAATAAAACGTCAGTAAGGATACTGCAGTAGTATTCTTGAAACTTGTTAGCACTTCACATTGTTTGTTTGGAGCTTTTAAGTTTTAAATCGATCACAAAATACTTAAAACATTTATTCGTAGTGCGCCCACAGACAGCCAGGTTCCACAGAATAAATATGCTTGCCGTGCCGGCCGGCCTTCAAAGTGCGTTTATTTATGTAATATCCTTTATATTTATGTGAACACAAGTTTTATTTTACTTCACTTTTTATTTGGTTTCCTTCAGATACTTCAATAGTTTCATTACAAATTTGTCAGACAAATATTTGTATATCCTTTGAAATATATTATAGTGTGAAAATTAAAATAACAACTTACCTTTTGATTTATAGCTCTTCTTCTTCTTCTTCTTTTCTTGTATGGCAATATTGTCAACCCAATTTAGGGGACATTCTTGCCAGTGTCAAGTTGGAAATTTCCCAATTATAAAGTATTTCTTCGGCGTTTGAGTTGATTATAAACAAAAGTTGACTTAGGTGGGCAATATATACACAGATATAATGATAATTACAAAGATATATTATGAAGACGTAAGAATTTAATAAGTGATTTTATATATACTTTGTTAGATAACGATAATATAGATGATAGATCGTAGGGTAGAGGAGCTTGATAATGAATTATAATATCAAGTAAAGATGGAGAATAATTAGGACACATAAATAGGATATGGATGATGTTACCTTCATCCAAACCACACTCACATAGAGATGAATCGCGCACCCTTAGCTTTGCAAGGTGTGCTGGTGTAGTACAATGGCCAAATCTCAGCCGAGAAATAGTGGAAGAAAATTTCTTTTCGATGTGTAATTTAGAGAACCATGGGTGCATGGTTATACAAGGTTGAAAGCAACGATAAAAGTTTCCCTTATTGGAAGTCGACCAAATGTTATTCCAACTCTCCTCAAGATAAATACGAGGAAGTATAGATAAATCATTACTATAGACTAGCTGATTACTCGTATTGCCCTGTAGAGCAGCCAATTTCGCCAATTCATCTACCATCTCATTTCCATTGATACCCGAGTGACCAGGAATCCATGCAAGGGTGACTTGTAAATCACGGTCATTACATTCCAATAGTTTAGCTTTAATTTCTAAAGATAAGGGAGAAAAGGAATTTTTATTGAATGGGTTCGAAAGCAGCGATTGTAAGCAACTAAGAGAATCCGAAAATATAATTGATTTAGGTATATTTTTAAAAAGAATGTGTCGTACGCACTCAAGTATAGCCATACCTTCGCCAGAATAAATAGAAAGTATGCCAGGGTATTTAAATAATTTAAAATGACCCGAATGGAAGTCTAAAAAGGCTGAACCTACCACATTATTGTTGTCATTTAGACCCGGAACTAAAGGAACAGAAGGAAATGTTTTCGATGCATCCGTAAAAAATACGACAGCATTTTGACAATGCTGATGCACGAACGCATCTAACACACGATTAGGGTTTAGGATGACTGAATGTTTGTTGATACCTATTGTCAGGAATGTCAGGACATTTGGCAAAAAAGTTAAAACTTTGTAGTCATAAAAGAATAGTGGATGACACGGAAAATCTACTATATGCACCTTAAGATCCATGAATTTTCTAAGACTAGCTAAGAGATTAGGTACAGTTTTATTATTCCAAAATCGATTGCCACTTACAATTAAAGAGTTTAATTGTTGAAGTTTTGATATTAACGGATGTGGTTTATACTGAGTTAACTTAAACAAATACCTATCAGACAAAAATTGCCTCCTAAGACCTAGAGGAGGATCAGCACATTCAATTTGGAGGGCATTTATTGGGGTGCTCCTCATCGCTCCAATCACAAGGCGTAAGCTTTGAGATTGAATTAAATCTAATTTATGAAGTGCATTCTTATTTGCAGGTTCCAATGTGAAGGACCCAAAATCCAACAAACTTCTTATTAAAGCATTATAAACCAATCTAAGACAAGAGGGATGAGCGTCCCACCAAACACCAGCTAAAGCTCTCAACACATTAATGTTTTTTTCACATTTTTTACCTATATAATTAATATGTGCGACCCCATTCATTTTACTATCGAAAATTTTCCCCAAGAAACGTGCCTCTTTAGCAGTTGGGATTACCGACTGCCCAAGAGAAACACTTACCAGTGGGATAGATCTTTTACGAGAAAATATAACAGCAATACTTTTAGAAGCTGAGAGAGATAAGTCGTGATTTAATAGCCAAGTTACGAGATTATCTAACGAGTTTTGCAAATTTAATGTAGCTTGTTCTATAGAGGAATGAGAAGAATAAATGAGCAAATCATCAGCGTACTGCAAAACAGAACAAGAAGGATGAAAGTTTAAATCAATATCCCTTGTATATACATCATACAATAAAGGGCTTAACACTGAGCCCTGAGGAATGCCTTTCCAAAGTGTTCTATTTGGAAGGTTTTGACCGGAAACACGTAAACTAATAGTTCTCCCTGTAAATAAGTTAAAGACGAAATTAATCAATTTTGGAGGTATTTTTAAGTTGAACAAGTTTTGTTTTAGCATTGCTAGGTTAACATTATCATAAGCAGCACTAACGTCCAGAAAAGCACAAACAGTAGATTCCTCACCAGAAAATGACAGGAGTATATTAGTAAACAAAATACTATGATTATCTGCTACACTTTTACCTTTCCTAAAACCATATTGAGAGCTAGATAACGAATTGTTATGTTCCAAAAACCATTCCATCCTATTTTTAATTAAATGCTCTGTTATTTTACAAAGCACAGAAGATAACGCTACTGGTCTGTACGAAGAAAACATGAGAGGGTCTTTGTGCGGTTTCAAGATTGGAATAATGATTTGATTCTTCCAGGATAATGGAATAGAGCTTCAATAACTAAATTTATTATCTCCAAGAAGTAAGAGAGGGTCGATGGTAAGCAGTTAACAAGAAAAGAGTAAGGGATACCGTCTTTTCCTGGCGTGGAATCCGATACACGATTCAAAACGAAATTCAGTTCGGGGAGCGTAAATGGAGAATTCATTGTGTCGCTTCCAGATGGATACAAATATGAATATGGCATTTGATTTATATTGGGCACCATATCTGGGGCAAGGTTATAAAAGAATGGTTCAACCCATTCATGAGAAAAGGAAGAACATGAAGTGTCAGTAAAAGAGGATCTATAGCGACGAACATTTTTCCATACTAGTGACAAAGGGGTATCAGGTGAGAGCGAGGCACAAAAGCGGTGCCAGCCATCGCGCTTCTTTTTACGAAGCAGACGCTTAGTAGCAGCCTCTGTGTTTCGGAATTGTAAGAAAATATTTAAATCCACATAATTACGGCATAACAGTTGACTCACATTTCTTTTCTTGACTGCTTTCGTACATTCACTATCCCACCAAGGTGGTGAAGGTATTTTTCCCCTGGTAACTTTTTTACATGGAAATAGCTCATCAGCTGTTGACAACATTATAGCAATAAATGTCTCATACGAATCCAGTACGTTATTTGAGGTTATTTTTGGAAGCATTGAAACTTTTTGGTCCAAAAGGGAACTATATGCCTGCCAGTCAACATTTGACACATTATATTTGAGAAGAGGAGGAAGATGTTCAACAAAAGCATCCCTGGTATGCGTAGAGGCATACCATCTCCTCCTTGGTGGGACAAAGAATGCTCACTTGCCATCCAAAAAAGAAAAGAAGCTGAATTAAATTACAAACGTCTTATGTCTTGGGAAAACTATGTGATTTTGAGACTTGATACAAGAACTTTATTTAAAAGTAAGAAACAGTCTTCCTGGCAATCTTTCTGTTCCTCTCTCTGCCCTAATTCTAGCCCTTCGGTTGTTTGGAATAAAATTAGGCGATTCCGCTCAGCTTTTACACAACCATCTATAAACACAATACCGTCTTCAATAATAAATAATTTCTTAAATATTCTTGCCCCTCCTTCCGTTTCTGAAATGACATATTTAACTTCTCCTATTCCCAATTCTCCATCAATGGTATCTTCTCTCTTCTCTTTTCAAGAGTTAAAATTTGTGTTAAGCACACTAAAAGATTCCTCTCCAGGGAAAGATGGTATCCCTTACTCTTTTTTATGTAACCTTGGTGATGTAAGCCTACACTATTATCTTGACCTTGTTAATTCTATTCTAGTCTCAGGAATTATCCCCCCATCATGGAAATCTCAGATTATTATTCCCATTTTGAAACAAGATAAGGACCCAAATGATCCATATTCTTATAGACCTATAGCTCTTTCGCCTGTGATTACAAAAATTGCCGAACATCTAGTTAAAAATAGACTGGAGTGGATTGTAGAGAGCCGTGATATTCTTTCAAATAGTCAGTTCGGCTTTCGAAAAGGTAGGTCGACCATGGACTGTCTTAGCATATTTATAACGGACATCCAACTTTCGTTTTCATGTAATCAATCTATAGTCGCTACTTTTCTAGACATTAAATCTGCATACGATAACGTTATTATTTCAATTCTTAAACAGAAATTGATTCTTTTAAAGATACCCGAGCTATTGACGAACTTTATTTGTAATCTATTAATAAACAGAACAATTGAAGTATCCCATGAAGATAAACATTTTTTGAGAGTAGTGGATAAAGGACTTCCACAGGGATCTGTTTTAAGCCCCTTGTTGTATAATATTTACACTTATGATTTAGATAGATCTCTGGGTAATCCTGTTCGTTTGCTGCAATATGCCGATGACTTACTGTTATATTATGCAAACCATGATACTGAGTTAGCTTGTGAGATGCTGTCTGCATCTCTTTTTTCTTTAAAACAATGGTTTAATTCTAATGGCCTGGAGGTATCAACCTCTAAATGTACCACAGTAGTATTTACGAGAAAAAGATACATCCCTTCTGTTTGCGTGTATTACGATAACATTGCCCTGCCGGTTGAACCTCACGCCAAGTATTTAGGTTTAATTCTTGACTCTCGCTTGAATGGATTTGCTCATACTAAGTTTGTTGTTAATAAATGTGAACGTCATCTTAATATTATTAGATGCCTTGCTGGCGTATGGTGGGGCGGTCACCCTTTTTCATTAAAATTAGTATATAATGCCATTATCAGAAGTGTGCTAGATTATGGTACATATTTGCTCAGTCTGTGTAGTAAATCAAGTCTTAAACTAATGGATAACATACAAGCTAAAGCTCTTAGAATTATTACTGGTGCTATGAAATCCAGTCCAATCAATGCATTACAAGTGGAAGTGTCGGAGCCCCCTTTAAATTTGAGGAGACAATTCTTGTCAGACAGATTTATTTTTAAAGCTCTTCTCATTTCAATTTCATTCATCCTCTTCACACAAAATTACACAATCTTTCAGAATATATTCAAAATAGTTCTTACTGGCGCCATAAAAGTAAACCATATATTGTAGAAAGCTATTCAAAATTCAAATCCTTTTCATCCCCTATTCATCAGTCTCCCTTTTTACCTCTGTATAGTGTCAATTATGAATCTTTGATGTTGTTTCCTAACATTAATGGAACAATAAACTTTAATACAGATTTTAACAGTCAATCAAATTCACATCAATTATTTACTGATGCCTCCAAGTATCCATTCCCTGAACCAGTGGGGGTGGGTGTGTATCACATTAATTATAATATTGTACAAAAAATTAAACTGCCTCCAGAGACTTCTATCTACAATGCCGAATGTTTTGCACTTCTCAAGGCTTTAGAATATATTTTAATTGCAAAACTTAAAAACTCTATCATTTTAACTGACGCTCTTGCTGTTCTAGAATCATTAAAAAAGAATCCATTTAAAAACGCAAATAATCCAATAATATTTGGCATTAAAAACTTATTACATGAATGCCACTGTAAAAATTTTGTAGTTGAATTCGCCTGGATTCCGAGTCACTCGGGTATTGCAGGAAATGAAATTGCTGACAAAATTGCTAAGGAAGCTGTCTCCTGTGGAGATACGGTCCCGTACAAATTATTTGGTGAAGATGTTTATAGTGGTGCGAAACGCTACCTATTCGACACATGGCATAAATCTTGGCATCTTAGCAGTAGATCGAAGGGACTTTTTTACTATAACATTCAACCTAACATTCCCAATAAGCCTTGGTTTGCTTTTTTAAATTTAGAGAAAAGATTAACAACATCTTTAATAAGGATGCGTCTGGGACATGCTTGCACTCCCGCTCATCTTGCAAGAATAAAAATTAGAGATAGCCCTATTTGTGATTGCGGGGCAGGAGTAGGTGACTTAAATCACCTATTCCTGGCTTGCCGTCAATTTGATATTCTATTTTTTGATCTTCTTCCTAGTATTCCTTTACCTACTCATATTCCTTTATTACTTATGTACCCCTTTAATAAACAAGTATTAGAAGCTATAGATTTATTTATAAAACATAATGATATTAAATTGTAGATTATTTTTGTATTTAAGTATTTGTGTTTAGTTGTAGATTTTAATGTTTTAATGTCTTTTTTACCTACCTGATCCTGTCCTTTTGTTTTCCTCAATTCCGTTCCGTTTTAATTGTACAAAAATACGTTTCCTCGTTTTAACTTGACATTGGCATACATTTATTACTTGCCAAAAAGGTGAAAAAAAAAAAAAAGCATCCCTGGAAGAGGGTTTAGATAAAACAATAGGAAAATGATCGCTACCATGTGATAATGGTAAACATATCCATGAAAACAGACCCACGAGGGAAGGAGAACACAGAGAAAGATCTACATAACTACGATTTTGATCTGGAACGGGGCAGCGAGTAGGTAGACCTGTATTTAATACACAGATTCAAATCGTCAATAAGCTTAGCAATTCCAATGCCAAAATGATCATCCTTAGGAGCTCCCCATAATGAATGGTGTGCATTAAAGTCACCTAAAATAAGTACAGGCGAAGGCAATGATTCAATGATATCTTTTAATAATGGTAACAAAGACCCATCCTTTCTAGAAATATAAATGGAAAGAAAAGTAATGTTACCTACCCTTGCTGCCACAGCATCTAAATGATTGCTGTTAAAATGAGGTAACTGTAACTGATTGAAATAATAATTATTCTTTATGAGGAGGGCTGCCCCTCCCCAACCATCTGTTCTATCACATCTGTGAACAGTAAAACCAGGCATACGATAATTAATACCAGGCTTCAGCCAAGTCTCAGAGATGGCAAGCACAAATGGTTTATATTTATTAATCAGGTAAATAATTTCAGATTGTTTGGATCTAACACTCTTTGTATTCCACTGGACTATCTGGTCCATAACGAAGGTTAATAATAGAGATGGAAATTGTTTGTATAAGTTTCAGAGCAACGTTGTACGGTATTGTTGAATTTAAAATTATACTGACCAAATTAGATAGCAGAATATTCAGATCTTCAGAAGATGCGATAGGATTTACATCACCCTTCTCTTTAAATTGTAAAGCACAACCATTTTCAGCTTGGGGGGCAGTGAAAGAGTTGATTATGTTGCTGTGGGCAACTTTATCATACCCTTGTGTTTGTGCCAGTGGTTTCTGATTTTTGGATTTATTGATCACAGTTTTCTTTTCCCAAATTTTTTTATTAATATTTTCAGGAACCTGTTTTGGTGGAGGCTTGGGCAGAGAAGTAGCAACCTCTGCAAATGACAACTTAGCAACTGGGAACAATTCTGATGCTTCCTGGTACGAGATGGAGTTTTTGGACATATGTGCTTTTATATTAGATTGTCGAACATATTCTGGACAACAATTGTCTGTAGCTTTATGAGCACCAGAGCAATTTAAACAAATGAAGCCCTCACCTAGATCACACTTACTGCCATCATGGTCCAAGCCACATTTAAAGCATCTTGGATTACTTCTACACGAAGTTCTGGTGTGGCCAAAACGACAGCACTGATAACACTGAATAGTTGGATATATATATTGTGACACAGGCAATGAAGAATAAAATGCATAAACCCTTGAAGGGAGGTTTTGACCATCAAATGTCAAAACAACAGATTGAGTGGGTATCCACTCAACACCATTAGATGTGACCGATTTTCTAGAAATTCTACGTGACCGCAGAATCGCGCTACAGCCATCAGGAACCTGAACATTGTCCAAAATGTCCTGGTGTGACCAATCTATGGGAACACCTTTTACAATACCCATTTTACAAATGTTAAACACCGGAATACTAACTTTATATTTTTTACTACTTGCCAATAAGGCAATTTTTAGGAAATTATTTGCTTCCTTGGCTGTCTTAAAAGTTATTGAGAGACGATTACGCCCTATTCTTCTTATGCCATTCTGTACAATCGCGCGTAGCCCATTCTTATGTAAAAACGCAGAAAAAGTGAGTGGGTGTAAACTAGATCCTTGTTTTGGATCCAATTCAATAAATTGAGCATACACAATATATGGGCCTGGATCCCTGTCATTGTATAGAGTCCGAAAAACAGTAGTGGTAGTGGCAGATTCATCAGCAGAACTGGACTGAACCACAGGGAGAGACGTGTCCATTTTTGTGTCTTTGGTAAAATTTACTTTATTTGCCATTTTAGATCCACCTGCTAATTTGGTAATTTTACCAGTTTTTACAGCTTTAGGCTTATTAATTTTTTTAAATTTTACGTAGCTTTCTAAAGCAACATCATTAATTTGATTGGCAGCCGCTACGAGTGTGTCTATACCTCTTGACGACGGTGGCGTCGTGAAAATGTCATTTGGATCAAGGTCCCCCTCAATGGACGAATCCATTGGGGGGACAAAATAATGTACAAAAACTTACCAATTAATAAATATTGACGTATTTACACTAAAAATATACAATTTAACTACAAATAAATACAAATATTGTACAAGAAATAAATTTTAACACAAAATATAGCGCCTTTTCAGTTTCCCGCCCTTTTTTTTTTCAAAACGTCAATTCAAGTCAATGTTATTATTGTCAGCCGATTTATAGCTCAATTGCAGAACAAAACGTACCTATTTAAAACCAAATGAACCCTACAGCGTAATACGGTAGTCTATGGTAATACTTATTTCCGGTATCGTGAAGTCAATAGCGTATACATGAATCGTAAATTAATCTCATGGTAGAGATGACAACAACACGTTAGTCTAATCGCGTGAACACGTGACGATACCAGAGTCCGTATACGATTCACGTTTATTTAATTCATGGTAGAGCTACAGTTGTCTTGTCCTAATAACACTTTGGGTGAAGCCTTTTCGTACGTTATCTTATCACGTATGTCTTCCAGATGTTCGCAGCCGTTGAGATGCTCTTCATACACGGTATTGGGTGAGAAGCGGAGTCGGTCCATGGTGCGGGCGGTTAAGTCGTACTCTTCATCGGCGTACTTCCCTTTCATGAGTAAACTGACTGTCTTGCTCTCGTGCTTCATGTCGCTGTTTACACCTTGGATCCAGATCTCCTTGGTTGGTCCGTCTGCCCCCGATGACGTTGGCTATGGTCTCATCTATCAGCGTGATCGTGCTTCCCTCGTCTAATAAGGCGTAGGTATTGACGCTACCGCTTGGTCCCCTTAGTGTCACTGGTGCCATCTTGAGGTAGGCCTTGCGCTGACTGCGGGGAACCTGCCGTTGAGGTCGTGATCTCTTCTTTCTATTCTTCACGGTCTCCCGGCGGCTTATCGCGATGCAGTAGTTTGTGATGCCTCATCTGGCAGCCGTTCTTCCCGCAAGCCGGTGCTTGGCATGTGACGCGTTGGTAGTTACCTCGAAGACAGCGATAACAGATGTTATTCTTCTTGGCTGTTTGCCATCTCGCGCTGGTGTCCAGGGCGATGAACTGCTTGCAGTCAGGTAGTTTATGATCCTTGCTACACTGTGGACATCTCTCTTCTGATGTCTTCTTGTTGATGGTGAGCGTCTGTTCAACTCTTCTGCTTCTTTGAGGACGATGACTGGCTCTTCTGTTGTCTTCTGTGTGGTTCACCTCTGGGAGCGCGTAGGAGCTGCACTTGTCCGCCTCTTCTGACAGAAACACTGATATCTTCTTTAGTTCTGGTATATCTTCTTTCTTCTTTGCAGCGAAGTCGTACCATTTGTTTCTGAGTATAGGTGTGAGTTTCTCGATGATACTTCTGCACATCTCTGGACTGTGTAGGTAGTGCGGCTTCCTCAAGGCTTCTATGGTTCCCACGATGTTTGCTACCTTCTCAGCGAAGACCTTGCGTTATCGGTCACTTTGTTCAGAGTCTTGAGCTTCTCCATCTCGACGTGGATGAATGCTTCTGGTCTACCAAATCTTCTCTCGAGGGCCCTTATGATCACCTCGGGGTCTGGTTGACTCAGCAGTAGACACTCGACTGCTTCTTGTGCGAGTCCACGTAAACTTTTTCTTATTCTTGCAATATTCTCATTCTTCGTAAAGTATATACCCGATTCTTCATACGTTGTCTTGAAGGCGAGCCATTCTGTACTGCTCCCGCTGAAGAACGGTAGTTCCCGTATATACTTGGGCGGCTCCCTGTTGCTTCTCATAGCCTGGGAGAGGGCGGCGGTGAGCGTAGCTACGTCGATTACGGAGTTCTTCACTGGGGCACTTCCTTCTGATTTTTCTTGGGTTTGACACTTGTAACGATTACATTACTGAATATACAGAATTAATTGTTATTTAGAATTAATTGTGGTTAGCGCCATCTGTAGGACACGGTCGCACTACGTTGGTTGCAATCGATATGGCGGTCTGTAGAAACTCCCCGTCAGAGGGCGTATGTTATGTAAAGTCTCAACACAAGAAATGGGACGAATATCTAATCGAACTGCAGTGCGCACTGAACACTGCAGTGAGCAAAGCAACTCGTTTCACCGCATTTTTCCTGGTCCATGGTAGGGAATTTATTGGGGATGGGGTTCTTTATAGACAGTCGGACATTACTTGCCACCCTCATTCAGTCTCCATTGACGATCTCTCTGCATTCGGTGTCAAACTGAAGGAACTTCATCGCATTTACGAGCAGGTGCGGAAACATTTAAACGTTGCCCACCAGCGTAATGAGAAATACTACAACTTCAGAAAGAGACATGTAGAGCTGAAAGTGGGACAAATAGTGTATAAACAGATTATCCGACTTGGAAGGCAAGGATCTGGGCGAGTACCATATCAAGGATATTCTGAAGTATAAGGAAGAGGATCAGTCAACCCTCTCTCCTATCCCTGCCGTTAGTAATATTTCGACTACAGGGCAATAGGTCGTTGCTTGCAAGGCTAGTGCCATGTGTGGTCGAAGAAACATAGCGGACGGTGGTCATCTCTGTTTATAGGCGTGTTCATTGATAGTGGCACGTTATCGAGTCGTCCGTAAACCTGCATTAGTTTTCTGTGTAAGGCATCTCGACTCTGGGTGTTTCACCTAACTAATACAAGAGTCGGTGTCTAATAAAGTGTATGGATGGATGGTCTCTTAGTTTGATAGTAAGTTTGTTTCTTCATATTTTTATTTATTAGGGTTGTTCACAAAACTACAGTAATAACAACAAATTATGTATCACAGGGCCTCTGGGAACCTCGTTCCCGTGAATTTCTAATAATAATTCTTTATAATAATTCTTTAAAATTCGACTCATATTGGGGTTAGTAACAATTTTTACTTATAACTATGTTAACACAAGGAAATTTAATAGAATGAATGAAATAATTTGAAAATAACAATAAAGTAAAATAGAAATAATTGTTTTTTTTTTGTGATTACAAATAAAATTTGAAATGATGTCAAATGGAGATGTCAAATAAGTAATGTAAAAACAAAATTGTACAATTATCAATGATTAGGTAGGTACTTATAAAAATTAAAAATTAAAATCGGAATAACAATGACATTTGTATATAATTAATTTTTAAAGCCCCATAAAATTAACAAAAAATACAAAATTATTATTATTATTTCCTTTATTTAAGTTTAAATACATATCAATTATATTTTTAAATACATTCTATATATATAAAAAAAACAAATATATTTAAAAATATAAAAAATAGTGGCCCACCGGCATCGGGAACAGGGACCAAGCTACCGGTGGTTAGGGCTCCAGAGAGAGGAATCTCCTCACAATACGTGCCGTGTCGAGGAGCACTGCCTTCTGCATCAAGCCCTTGACCCAACTGCCTAACGCGAGCCTCTGGAGATGTTGTTCGAGGCTCTTGGCAATCAGCAGTGCTATTCTCTAAGGACACAGCCTTGCGCGCAGCGTTGCGCTCGTCGACGAGCTCGCAAAATGCTGCTTTGGATTTATATTTTATTTTAATTTAGATTTAGATTTAGATTTAGATTTAGATTTAGATTTAGATTTAGATTTAGATTTAGATTTAGAATAGATTTAGATGAGTGGTATAAAAAAAAAATATTTAGATTTAGATTTAGATTTCATCATCAATCAAAAATCTAAATCTAAATCTAAATCTAAATCTAAATCTAAATCTAAATCTAAATCTAAATTAAAATAAAATATAAATCCAAAGCAGCATTTTGCGAGCTCGTCGACGAGCGCAACGCTGCGCGCAAGGCTGTGTCCTTAGAGAATAGCACTGCAGTCCGTGCACCGATACAACTATCGGAACAATAATCGCCGAATCCACACTCCACATGTCGACAACCTCTTGAGCCAAATCCAAATATTTTATTTGTTTTTCTTTTTCGGCTTTCACAAGAATCTCGTCATGTGGAATGGTGATATCGATAATTATTGCGCGGCGCTCTGATCGATCTATCAACACTATATCAGGTTTATTAGCTACAATAGTGCTGTCAGTGATGATAGATCGATCCCAGTACAACGTGATACGCCCATTTTCGAGAACTGCGTCGGGCACATACCTATAGTACGGTACCTCTGATTCCACAAGGTTGTACTTTAGAGCAAGTTGTTGATGAACAATCCTGGCTACTTGGTTGTCTATGCAAATACTCGCCGTTGGCAAGACGAGAACAACCAGAGATTATATGTCTAAGGGATTCTCCGGGACGGTGGCACGCCCGACATATGTCAACCGTACCATCCCTTAGAATATACTTCCTATAGTTATTCGTCATCACAACTTCGTCCATAATTGCAAACACAAAACCTTCGGTTTCCCCAAATAGGTCACCGAAGCGTAGCCAAGACACAAATGCTGGTAAGTCTATATCAGACCCATGAAGAGCCCGATAGAAACGTCCATGCAACTCCTTGCTCTTCCATACATCCATGCGGTCATTAATACTTAATACCACAGGTTTGCGCCAGTTCTCTTTAGCCAAAGCTAGCGGGGTAAATCCGTTATCCACCCTTACTACATCACGATGCATATCAGCTTCATTGTGTAGGAAGTATTCCCTGAGGTTGCACACCTCACGGTTATGGAGGGACTTGGCATTTAAAAAGCCACGTCCCCCGCATTTCCGTGGTATGTACAACCTCATCACAGATGAACGCGGATGATGCATTCGGTATGCAGTAAGAAGCGTACGGACTCTCCTATCCAGGGTGTCTAATTCCGTCTGAGTCCACCTGAGTATGCCGAAGGAGTACATTAAAACCAGCATGACCCAACCGTTATAAGCGCGCACCTTATAACCGCCTGACAAAAGACTTTGAGGACTTTTTTCAAGCGGCCAAAGAAACGTTCCCGTAACGATTGCTTCATGCTAGCTTCTGTAATGCCTAACGCCTGCGACATACCCAGGTATTTATAGGTGTCGATTGCAGAGAGAGACCTGAGTTTTGTGGAAACTGAGAGCTCAACCCCATCAGATTCCACAATCTCCCCTCTTTTTACATGCATGACCGCACATTTGTCCACACCAAATTCCATCCTGATAGATTTACTAAAGGTTTCGGTCATCTTTAGTAACGCTATCAGTTGGGAATTGTTGGGGGCAAATAATTTAAGATCATCCATGTAAAGGAGGTGGGATATAACCTGACCATCTCTCCGCAATCGACAGCCTAACCCTGAACTCTCCAGCATATAACTAAGAGGGTTCAGTGCCAGGCAAAACCATAATGGACTAAGACTATCACCCTGGAATATGCCCCGCTCTATCCTTATCAGCCCGCCATTCTCGCAGGTCCGTCGACACCCTGGATAGCAAAGGACCGTACTCCATTGCCCCATACATGCCTTCAGGAAGGTACATAGAGTTGTATCAATTTTATACAACTCAAGCACCCTCAAGAGCCACGTATGCGGCACGGAGTCATAGGCCTTTTTATAGTCTATCCAACATGTCACCAGGTCCTTACGATTACGGCGTGCCTGTTGGCTAATGGCCATATCAATTATAAGGAGCTCTTTAGTGCCACGAGCCCCACTTCTACATCCATTCTGAGAGATAGACATGATAGAATTGTCGGTTAAGTGTGAAGATATTTTTACTCTCAGGATGGATGTAAGAAGCTTATAGACCGTAGGAAGACATGTGATCGGTCTATAATTTTTAGGGTCCGTAGCACTACCGGACTTGTAAAGAAGGTGGGTTACACTAGTGGTCATGAAATTGGGAATCAATCTTGATTCAATACATGATTGGAATTGAGATGCCAAACGACCGTGTGAGCTTTTCAGCCATTTTAACCAAAAATTTTGCAGTCCGTCTGGTCCCGCTGACTTCCAGTTAGGCAACAGACGGACTGCATCGGTTACATCCTCTTGCAGTATAGTAACTGGATCCATGATCTTAATAGGCTCACACGATCGCTCAACATCCTGCATCCAATCACCCTCCGTATGACTGACGGGCATCGACCAGATATTACGCCAGAATGTATTAGTAATATCATCATCTGGTCGACACACGTCAGCCCCAGTCGAATCAGGGCGCTTCCAATCTCTGTAAACCCACCTTTGGTCCCTTTGGACGTGCGATTCTGAGAATATCGCTCCACTCTTTATTTATACCGCCGAATCCGGTTTGCCCACGCATAAACTTTTTGTTTCAGGTAGTCGATACGCTCTGTGACTCGTGCCAAAAATTCTTGAGGCCTAATATCAGACCCCAAGAACGCTCGACTCACAAAGCGCATCACTCTTGGGCGGGTATTGCCCGACCTGAAACAAATGAGCTTTCCAATGAGTGCCCTAGTCTCGGTGATACGTTGCTCAATTCTAAATTGCCAAGCCGGCACAGCAGATTTCGGTCGAGTAGCTAAGTCGTACTTTGGAAATTGAACATTAGCTACTCGACATACTGCGACGGCCGCGCAATAAAGAATTGAATGTGTATCACCGAGATCTTCGCTATTATCAAAATAATCTGATAATAACGAATCCAGAGCACACACTAGCGCTACATTTTTTTATACGTTGGCAAACGTGGTAGGCGAGGTCTATTAACAAAAGGCATGGAACGATATTCCCGCATAGCACATTCCAAAGCACTCCTTAATTGCTCGTCGTACTCGGTACTTACGTCTATAGCCCTGGTATCAATCACTTCTTCGCTACAGATGTGTTGTGAGATGGTCTCCGTGGCTGGTTGTCTCACTGTTTGCGGAGAGGGTGTGGTACCCGGGCTACTTCGTATGTTAGAGCGTAGCCTCTCAAGTACAGAGTTATCCAACAAATGACAACGTTGGATGGCCCGCACTTGATCCGATAGCCGTTGTGCGGATACGTTGACAGTTGGTTCAAGTACCTGAAACAAAGGCAACATACGAACACGTTATTATTATTATTATTAATAAACATAGATCCATATTAGATTTACAAATTTACAAATTACAGTATATCAAAGTATGAATGACAGGATTACATAAGTACATGTAATCCTGTCACATCCTGCAACAGTACACTGTTGCCTCCCAAACTAGGCCGAAGCCTGTATCTTGGGAGACAGTAAAATAATATATTTAAGTAAAGTACAAGGTTTTCAACTTTGGATATTGATATTTTATTTTCATACCTAATACAAGAAGAGGTATAGAGAAAAAGGGGCCAATGGAGAAAAGCAAAATTAAAATGAAAGTGGCCCATTATAAATTAAAAACAATAATTTATTCAAATTCTAAAATAAAATTATAAAATGTGTGCATATGTGTGTGGGCGCGCACCCGCTTCTGTATGATATGTGTGCGCGTGTGTGGAAGTGTGTGTGAGGGAGTGTGTGTATGTGCGAAGGTGTCTTTACGTAAGTGAGCGTGTGCGAATGTTTTTATGCGTAAAAAAGACAAGATGGAAATCACTCCAACAGTGATTCTGTGTTCTTGTAATCCAGTTTCAGCAGCCAATTTTTCAATTTATCTTTACAATCCCTTAAGCTTAAATCATATACCTGCAAGATTTTATTTATTTTGTTGTAAATTCTAGAGCTGATGAAAGAAAATTGTTTGTGCGCAAATGCAGTACTGTGTAGTTGAGTGCGAAATACGATATCAGATCGGCGCTTGCTATTTTTTATGTATGGAGTGCGATGTTTTTTTAAAACGATACGAAGCTCAAAGAGTCGTCGGACAGATAGCACCGCACTATCCACATATTGTTGCTGGGTCGGATATCCAAACGGTTTGGAGAACATGACCTTCAAGATCGTTCTCTGGGCTATCTCTAGCTCAAGCATTTTAGTTTTATCACATCCACCTCAACACACCACACAATACATCAGTATCGACTGGCAAAGTGTACAGTATACAAGCCCTAGAGTTTCATAATCAGCTGACTGTCTTAGATTCTTAAAAATGTAAATTAGCTTTCTTAATCTACTAACTAAGTTTGTTATGTGAAGATGCCAGTTTAGGTACCTGTCCAAGTCAACGCCAAAGTAGCGAATATTGTTGGTTATGCAAAGATGAGGGCAACAACAAGATGTGAGAGAGTGACCACACGAGTGTGCAATAATTTTAAGGGGGCTTTTTGGTTGCGATGCTTGCGAGATTGAAAAAGGGATGACCTTGGTTTTTTCTGCGTTAAGTGTCAACAGATTCTTCGACAGCCAACTAGTCACTATATTAAGACCAGTTTGTGCTAGCCGTGTAACATGACGCCAAGAGTCCCCGTGAACCAGTAGAACAGTGTCATCGGCGTACGCGAAGACAGAGCAATTTTTGAGGGAAAGGAGACACAAATTGTTGATATAAATCAGAAACAAAGTTGGCCCAAGAATGCTTCCCTGTGGCACACCATACTCCATCCCCACCTCACTACTAGTGACATCTCCAATCCTTACGCACTGGGTACGGTTTAAGAGGTAGTCCCTAAAGAGATCCAGAGCGAGGCCACGGATACCCATACCATACATTTTGTCCAAGAGCATAGGGGCAGAAACCGTATCAAACGCCTTACTCATTACCAAGAAAATACCTAGACACTTCTGTTTACGGTTCAGATTCTGAGTTACTCCATCCGTGAAAGCAATAATTGCATCCTCAGTAGAGATCCCAGAGCGAAAGCCATATTGATTTTCTGCAATAATTTTGTTTACATTTAAATAGTTTGTTAAGCGGACATTGATAACTTTTTCCAGAATTTTAGACATAGTGGGCAATACTGAAATGGGTCTGTAGTTACCGACATAGTCCCTATCCCCCGCTTTATGTATGGGATGAACCACAGCTTTTTTGAAGGCCTTTGGAAAGACTCCGGATGCGATGGACAAGTTACAAATATGCGTAATGGGCGGTATCAAAATTTGACGGGACGCCTGAAGTACCTTACTAGATATTCCGTCTATGCCTACGGCGCAATCGGTGCGGAGGTTACGAATAATAGTTTCGATTTCTGCTTCATCAGTTCCAAGCAGAGCAAAGGAGTTAAGGAAGCTTTTAGCAGCAGTATACTTGGGGGGGTCTACTGATAGGTTAGGCCTTATATTCACAGCCAAACTCTTTCCAACATTCACAAAGTAATTGTTCACTAAGTGTATTGGGGTTATGGATGGATCACGAGTATGAAGCAATTCACGAGGAGACCGATTAGTTTTTTTCCTATTTGCAACCTTATTAATCACCTCCCAGGTAGCCTTTGGGTTATTTTTTGCTTTGAGAAATTCTTGCTTTTCATAGTCACACCTAAGTTTTCGCAAGAGGGCATTACAAAAGTTACGATATCGATAGTAGATCAGTTTCAGAATATGGTTATCAGGCTCTTTTCTTATTTTTTTATGCAAGTTGTCCCTATTTCTGATACATCGCATAAGGCCAGATATCCACGGTTTAATTTTTCGATCCTTTCTCGATATCCTGTAAGTACGTGTATGGTTGTTTATTATCTTTGTGAGCGTGAATGTAAGGATGTTTGTAGCTTCATCAGCACTCTCGGAGAATAATACATTCGAAAAATCTGTTTGCCCGATTTCATTCTCTATAGATGTATAATCGATTACTGTCTTAGTGGTACTTACTACTTGTTTAGGCTTATCTAGAGTAATACTTACAATAACGGGTGTATGGTCAGTTATCAGGGAGTCTATGACTAGAGTTGTTGCCAATCCATTCGCCTTAAGCAATACATGGTCAAGACATTTATATTTACGAGTTGGGTACAGATGTGCAGGAAGTAAACCGTGGGATGCAGTCAGATTTAGATATTCAGGAGAGCGGTCATCCTCATTATTGTTCCCAATATCAACATTCATGTCACCTATTAGTATTATTTGGGCATAATTAGCAAGGGTAGAGAGTACCTCATCCAAGCTTTTAAGGAATCTGCCGACGCGGGGATATGATGGCGATCTATACAAGGCTACAATTGCTGTATCATCTATCTTGCATACCAAGCAACTTGATTCCTGGAAATTCGGTTCAATAACTCTACAACTCAGACTGGATCTGGCGTAAATAACAATGCCATCATTCTGATTTTTGTTATTGGTTGTTTGATATGACTGATAGCCCTGCAAGAAGGGAATTGTTGTTATCTTACTGAGCCAACACTCAGTCAGAACAATGACATCGCAGTCAATCTGAATTCGTTCGAGAAGTACAGTAAACGCGTGAAAATTCTTGTTTATGCTTCGTATGTTGAGGTGTAGAATTTGCATATTCTTATTCGGGTTCCTTATTAATTTAACACATTCACTGACCTGCACTTTATATGATTTTGATACACGGTAAGAGTCAAGATCGGAGAAAACATTATTGAGTGTATTAATCATTTTTGATATATGGGGAATCCTAATGAACATTTATACCTGAACAGTATTTCTTGACGGAATCTGGAGTTTTGGTTCTGGAGTACTAGATTGAAGATTATCATATTAAGCATCGTATCTTCCATCAAACGATTCATAGCGATAAATGTAATAGTTGTGAAGTAAGTTGTAAGTAGTATGTAAGTGTACTGTACTTTTATGTGTAAGGGGTGTTTGTGGATTTCATGGCGTGAGTTCAGGATATTTTTAATATTATGGTGTAACAAACCAATATGAGCATAAACCTCTGTAGAGAATTGATACAATATAAGTACATGATTTATCAGCATAGTAAGAACATGCGGCTGATTAAAAGATAAAAGAAAAAACAACAAATAATTGATGTGAAAACTACGTACTAGTCACATGCTGGGTTGCCTGGTTCATGCAGTAAGGTCAGTTTCCATGTTTATAAGTATAGCAGAATCACCTTCCTTCTTCCGCATGAGGATTTTTCCATGTGAAATCCAGCAGTATGCATATTGATACGTCTTTGCATGTTCCCTTGTCAGATAAAATAGACGTCTTTTCTTAGCTGATAGACTTTCTGAAACATATATTTGCTTTGGTGGTCCCTCTATTTGAATATCCGTAGTGGAAAGCCCATCCTTTCGCTTTTTGCATGTTTTGTAGGCCTGTAGGAAGGTGTCCCTTGCGATTACCGTCGTTAGATTTACAACCACGGTTCCCGTGCCGGGCCCAGTTTTGGCTTTTACTCTAAAAACATCTCGAATTTCAGAACTTTTTAGTTCCATCTGAAGAGACTTGGTAGTCTTTAATACAGCATCACATAGGGATGCTCTATTTTCATTTTTGTTAAAGGGTAAGTTGCGAATTTCGATGCTGGTGGACTTGTTAGCGCTTTCGAGGTTTTCCAATTTGCTTTCTAGATCTTGTATAGCTGCCATTTTTTGTCTATTTGCGGACTCCAACCTTTTAAGTTTCTCCACTATCCCATCGTATGATTCTGACACAAAATCTACGGTTTTTCGCATCTCAATGCACCTTTCTTTGATGTCATTCACAGAACTTAACAACATGACATACTTTTTATCTTGTTTTTCAGTGAAATCGGACAAAATCTTTTTTATTTCGGCCGTTATTTGATTCATATCGTCACTGTGATCAAATTTTCGTTTGAATCTCTTAGATATATCTGTTGCAAGTTTCTCTAGGAACAGATATAGTTTGTTTATTATAACATTCTTTTTTTGTTGTGTCTTTATGGTGTATTCCCTGCGTATCGCGCCCGCAGGAAATACTGTTAAGAGGGGGGATGGTGTAACGATTACATTACTGAATATACAGAATTCATTGTTATTTAGAATTAATTGTGGTTAGCGCCATCTGCAGGACACGGTCGCACTACGGTGGTTGCAATCGATGTGGCGGTCTGTAGAAACTCCCCGTCAGAAGGCGTATGTTATGCGGTCGAATTCATTCATTTTTATTCATTTTTATAGAATATTCCAGTGGAAATATATGCACCGGTATTGTTCTCAAAAGGTCTAGAATTATTTGTGTATATAAGAGTGATCGCAGTGACACGATTTTTATTTGTTATTTAAGAGGTCATTAGTCCTCTACTCTGAAAATTTATTGTCTGAAGTACGTCTTGTGAATCTAAGATCATCGTCAGTTTGAAGGTTATAATTTGTGTGTGTTCCCAGATTTGATCTGGTAAGTTGTTCTTTTAATTGCTGTTAATCTATTCGCATAATGGAGATGTGTTATTGATAAAAGCTGTGTATATTCATAACAGGGTCGTTAGTTCTGGGAGAAAACCCCGTATACAATTTAAAAAAGGACATATACTCTGAGGTGTCAATTGTGGTGACCTGCAGTGCTATTCTCTAAGGACCACAGCCTTGCGCGCAGCGCTGCGCTCGTCGACGAGCTCGCAAAATGCTGCTTTGGATTTATATTTTATTTTATTTTAATTTTGATTTTAATTTATGATTTAGATTTAGATTTAGATTTCATCATCAATCAAAAATCTAAATCTAAATCTAAATCATAAATTAAAATCAAAATTAAAATAAAATAAAATATAAATCCAAAGCAGCATTTTGCGAGCTCGTCGACGAGCGCAGCGCTGCGCGCAAGGCTGTGGTCCTTAGAGAATAGCACTGCTGGAGGCCGAGACCTTGAGAACGCAGATCACTAGGGAGGCTCCGGAATCTGCTTTGCCGGTCCCCAACCACTGACGGTCACAAGACTACCTGAACTCAACAAGGTCATGTATCAGTTCTTATAATTATTACCTGGTTACTTTATTACTGCTGACCGGTGTGAGGCTGGTATATATCTATCTGTGCCAATAACTAGGTGATGCTGCCTTGATGAGAAGATTTGTTATATGTGTTGAAAACTGTTATCTGTATATGTCTCTAAATCATGTGTAATACTTCTGTGTAACCATCTGTGACTCTGTGTTTTCTTTGTATGTAAATATATGTATGTACAACTGTGTGTTGAGTTTCATTGGAGATCAGCAGTGCTATTCTCTAAGGACACAGCCTTGCGCGCAGCGTTGCGCTCGTCGACGAGCTCGCAAAATGCTGCTTTGGATTTATATTTTATTTAAATTTTGATTTTAATTTATGATTTAGATTTAGATTTAGATTTCATCATCAATGAAAAATCTAAATCTAAATCTAAATCTAAAATCTAAATCTAAATCTAAATCTAAATCATAAATTAAAATCAAAATTAAAATAAAATATAAATCCAAAGCAGCATTTTGCGAGCTCGTCGACGAGCGCAACGCTGCGCGCAAGGCTGTGTCCTTAGAGAATAGCACTGCAGCTGACCTGTGCCACACCTAGAACCTCTGTGAAAGGCGCCCTGGGATTAAGACACTCTGTTGCTCAGCTGGACTAGCCGGTGAATAACACTAGCGAGAAATAGTGTATATTTCTTTTTTCACTAGGTGGCTCCTATCTTAGCCGCTCTGAGTGCTTTCCTCGATGTCTTGCCCCTTTTCCTTCAGGTTGGGTGCCGTAGCGTCATCCTTCTGTAGCCACGTGTTTATACGTACCGATGCCAGATCTTCTTCAGACCCGTCGTCGCTGCTCTCGTCCTGTTGTAGCCGCTGTAGACGGATCTGCTGTATTTCTGCTTTGGCTTGTAGTTGCTTGAGCTTCAGTTCTGCCAAGCGTTGTTTGACCTCCAGTTCCTTCTTCTATCTTGAACCGGTGGAGCGGCGTGACCTCGTGTCCGACGGCCGCATGATGCGCTGTGAGCTATGCTCCCCATATATGCCAGCGCGGGTGTGGGGCGACACTTCTTACGTCGTCCCTGACTCCTCAGTGGTCGCAGTTGTGCTGGACGTGGTCTGCTCGGAGCTGGCTGTGGCTTCCGATGCACCACTGTCCGCGTAGCTTCTGGCCTCTTCGGTGGCCGCAGGGTGTAGTGCTGGTCTTGGTACTGGTGCTGGTGCTGATGCCGGTTCCTCTTCCTGCCGACGCTTCCCCCCATCCCTGGTGAGAACCATTCTTCTTTCTTCAAGTTTATACTTACCTGGATCTTCGAAGGACCGTGGACTTTATTGCTATCCCGTAACCCGACTCCGAAGGACCATAGATGTTCGTGACCGCCTACCCCTAGTACGGTTCCGAATAGACTGTCACTTCTTCACTTATTCGAAGAATGATGAAACATCTATGGCTGGTGGCTTGACTTGAAGTTAATGACCTGGATCTTCGAAGGACCGTGGACTTTAATCCGGCTCGAAGGACTAAATATGTTCGTGACAGCCTACCCCTATTACGGTTCCGAATAGACTGTCACTACTTGACTTGACTTCAGTGGACTGTAGGTTTAGATTTTGTTCGAAGAATGAAAACACTTTGGATGGGTGGCTTGAATGACGTCAGCGAGGCATTGGAGTCTTGGCCCAGCACTACCCCTGATGTACTATTTCTTATTGAGCTTCCTTGTTCTTGACCGCGTACTGAGAGAGAGTGATTTCCAAATAAATCGTTCCTGCTTTTATAGCCTTTTGATAGTGCTGGCCCGCGATCCAAACTCCCTCACCCCCGCATTTTCATTTATTCATACAACTTACATTATACACATTAATCACACTATATATATCTACCTGTAGCAATAAGAGTTGCACAACAATAGGTATTTACGCCTGTACCGCGCGAGGTCGGGCCGCTGAATGACGGGCAGAATGACCCCTCAGACTTATATATGGTTCCCTGCCTCCCGCGAGCTACTATATAATAAAATGGCACGAGCCGGGGGAGCGCATATTCGCTTCTTACGTCGTGGGAGGCACTCGCGGGGCGTAATTAAGTTTACATACTAGTGTACAAAGTCGTCTTTCCTATTCATACGAAGTTATGTTAGAATCTGAGTAATGCATAGTCGTAATTATATTTGCTACTTATGATTTTCAGGGAATGGACTTTCTTTATTAAATTTGACTCTAACATACTTAATTACTCAGAAAACTAACTCATAACAGTAATAAGCTAGTCATCTTAGCTTAATATTAAAATAATTACATAATTACGTTTTAATTTACGTAAACCTAACATTTTTCACAATTCGTTCATTACATTCACGCTTACTTATCTACATGTCACTGACACATGTGTCTATTGTCTATTTGTGTCGTGCACATATAGTATTAGATAACGGACCACAACTGACATCTCACGAATTTAAAGAATATTGTATAACTCGAGGCACATTACCTCATCGCCGTATCATCCCCGCACAAATGGACTTGCCGAACGTTTTGTGAGAACTTTTAAAACCAGAATGGCATCAAATGATGGAACTCCTCGGCGTCGGTTACTGGAGTTTTTATTTAGTTATAGAAATAACCCCATACTACTACCAATAAGTGGGGACTTACTTCAACTGCCTTCCGAACATCATTTGGGCTGGGGAGCCCAAATGATGTTCGGAAGGCAGTTGAACTGCTTATTATCAAACATTCGACCAGATAAATGAAAGAAATTACAGTATGAACAAGTGAAGGCAAATATTATGACCTCGACCCCCACATACCATCCTAGTGACAGTATTTATATCAAGACTCAGTTGGAGCAAAAGTGGCAACCTGCAACAGTTGCGGCCCGGAAACATAGATATTCATACATAGTCACAACGCCTAATGGAATGGAAAAGAGGAGGCATGCAGATCACATGAGGCTGCGAATTAACCCTTTAGATGTAGCAACTTCCCAGGCTACCACGGCGTTACCATTAGATGTTGCTACAACCAAAACATCTGCACCACCTACATGCGTTTTAACTTCAACAATACCCATACCATCACCATGCTCCCCATCTATAGATATATCATCTATACCAGTCTCATCTTCATTCACATCTTCTACACCTTCAACTCTTTCTCCCATGGCAGTCGCAATTTCACCATCCACATCACCTACGTCTTCATCTCCAGTTTTTGCAACTCCGACAATAACGGTTACAGCACCTCAGCCTCGCCGCAGCCAGCGTCAGGGACGACCCCCTCGGCGTTTAATAGATGAGATGTAAATCTAAATGGGGAGGAATGTTGTAACCTAAACCTTAGCTTAAAACCTCTTCCAAAAACTGTCTATTACCTTGCTTGTAAAATTTGTCAGTCGGCATTGACTTGTTATGTCATGATTAAAAATTACTTATAACAATGTAATTTATTTCAACAACAACTTCGTCAAGAGGGATGCAGAGTCATAGCGTATCCCAACGATTTCTTCTTTATGAACGAAGACTCGATAATACTAATAATATAACGAACGACTTTCGCCATATAATAAGAGTCTAGGGTGGGGGTGTGTGTTGAGTAACTTCCTCGCATGTCATTCCGATTCCGATCCCGCTGCAGTCCGGGGGTACGGAGTTGAGCAGCCGGTACACCCTGGGCGGCGGTCAATGGCTTCCCCTTCATGGGGTTGGCATTGATCGTCGGCCAATACCCGACGTGGCGGAATCAGATCGCTCTACGTACTCCTCTGCTTTCAGAGGAGACAGGATGAGCGATGGTGTTAGTGGCGGAAGCCACCGTAGAGTCCTGGGGGATCCAGGGGCGGGTTGGCCCACTGCTGACGCAGGGGCCGACGGGCACTTGTGCCACCACCGGTGAGAGAGGACTAGCCATCCTCTCGCGTTCCGTAATCGGTAGGTGATCAGCAACGACCTGACTGGTGGCTCCAGAAGGGTACGCTGTAAACTTGCTGACCGGAGGCTTGCCTTTATTGGCCGGCCCACGACAAGGAAACGTCTATAACACCCGACAGCGAAGTCGCAAAAACCTATGGATACCAGCTGATCTCCATAGTATTGTAGCGTCCGGGGGTTGGACGCCACAATACCTCGTGTTGATAATAAGATAAACACAGAGGAAGAAATTTATATGAGCATTTATTATTTCAACAAAGCTTTCTATATCGAGTTTAGGGAGGTTTTTACGCGTATATATTTATCTTTATGCGAACTAGGGAATCGCGAACTCCGCTCAAGGACTGAGCCTAAATTTAATACACTTATATCTTCTCTTCGGCCGGCGGACCCGGGCGGCGCGTCTAGTCGCCCGCTGTCAGCCGCACAGCCGAATGCAGCTCCACGCAGCAATTGTTTTTCTTCCCTAAGCTAATTTGAAACACAAAGTATTTATTTTTAAACTCTGACACATGATGGCCAGGTAATCGAACCGTGGTGTGCCGAACGAGGTCGCACACCACAACCAGCTACGCCCTTAATGGTCATACATGTGACAGCTGGAACCCTAGGCGCAACAAAAAAAAAAAGTTACGTATGGTGTCCCTTACAATGGGAATAACGAAGCAATCTTTGTAATAATTAATAATCGTTATTAGAATTTCAAATTATAGTAATTAAACTGTAATAAATACTGAAAAATCCGAATACAAAGATTGCTTCATTCTTGGCCTGGCAAAACTCTCAAAAAGCAACAAGCCACAGCTTGACTATCTAAATAAATTATTTTGGTGTCTCTTGACGACACATTTTAATGTTTGCCCTGATGGGACTTAAAGTACAGAGTACTTTTAAGACCTACCTAACTAAAAACGAAAGATGACATAAAGTGAACTATGTCGCCTACACAATACTAAATTATTTTTAAATCAACATTAAAGATAAAGAACTCACTCTATAAAGAAAAGTCTGATCGAAAACTAACTTTCAACCATCGTCGGCGCTCATGTCCAGAACGATTTGACTCTCTTACAAAGTTTAGATCACACCTCTCAACATTGGACAAAAAAATAATTGCCTAACTCCTACGCTAGAACATCACGAACATAACAAAACAAATCTATTTATCTTCAGCAGCGCAGCAATATGGAATAAACAGAGAACACATATTAATAATAAAATATTACACATAACACGTTATTCACTACATGAATTATAAATCTACTAAGACTTATAGTCCTTATTGGCCCTATTGACCCGCAGGCAACTGTCAATGCTCTTGAAACATTCTGGAACAAGCCACCATCATAGCCATCTTCTCGTTGAGCACATAATATCACATAAAAGCCCATAAAAGCAAAATAAACACAACGATACTGATAAATGCGTCGCTCCAATTGTCGCACGACGTCTTTCTTCAAACGGTACGGGATCGATCCATCCACTGCCAACTGCAGAATGTTGGCGTTTCCGACTTCTGCGGAAACTAGCGCTTCACCAGCTGTAGCAACCACCAGCTCCTGTGGAAATCAGCGCTTCCACCAGTTGTAGCTGTAGCAACCACCAGCTGTATGGAAACCGGCGTTCCTCCACCAGTTGTATGGAAACCGGCGTTCCTCCACCAGTTGTATGGAAACCGGCGTTCCTCCACCAGTTGTATGGAAACCGGCGTTCCTCCACCAGTTGTAGCTGTAGCAACCACCAGCTGTATGGACCGCAGTGCCTCCACCAGTTGTATGGAAACCGGCGTTCCTCCACCAGTTGTAGCGTCCGGGGGTTGGACGCCACAATACCTCGTGTTGATAATAAGATAAACACAGAGGAAGAAATTTATATGAGCATTTATTATTTCAACAAAGCTTCCTATATCGAGTTTAGGGAGGTTTTTACGCGTATATATTTATCTTTATGCGAACTAGGGAATCGCGAACTCCGCTCAAGGACTGAGCCTAAATTTAATACACTTATATCTTCTCTTCGGCCGGCGGACCCGGGCGGCGCGTCTAGTCGCCCGCTGTCAGCCGCACAGCCGAATGCAGCTCCACGCAGCAATTGTTTTTTCTTCCCTAAGCTAATTTGAAACACAAAGTATTTATTTTTAAACTCTGACACATGATGGCCAGGTAATCGAACCGTGGTGTGCCGAACGAGGTCGCACACCACAGTATATAGGCTTATCCAGGTGGAGGGGGGTCTCCGAATGGGTGGACCATCTTTGTGACCACTCGTGGGATATAATATGAATATCAATACAAAAAACAACAAACAGGACGATTTTAACAACGACAACCATGGCGCGGACAACAACGGCATCCGAGATGAAGTAGTGGAGGTAGTTGGGGGTGAAGAGGAGGTGAGGTGGCGCACTATGGGACAGAACCGTGCGTACCGTCTCAAAAATCTGTAACTCTTGTTGATTGAAGTAAATAGCTGAAAGGACAATGCCCATGTCAGTATGGAAATCGGTTGCACACTTTTTTTTGCTATGTCACATAAGTATAAACTACATTAAAAAGCCTGCATTAAGTATTATCTGAAATAACGCATATTGTAACAGAACTTGGGGTTATTGAGAAATTAAATGATCACAACGAGAAAAACAACAACAACTAGAAAATATTGTGACCCAGACTGTTGAACTGACGTTTGAGTAAGACAGGGATACCATGTATAAATTAAGAGAAAACTACCACTGAAGCATACATTATTTTACAACTTGTAACTGATTATCACTAATAAACTACGAATACATACACGAAATATTAAGATTTTATAATTGCAATATATTTGAATGTCACATCGCGAATTAGTATCACGTATTATTATTTAACCATTTTATTTTAAAAAGATTGGTATATTTGCATTCTACCACCAATGGTTTATTTTATATAATGGAACAAAAGAAAAACAATTAAATTAAAATGGAAACGATTATTCATTCAAGTTTTATATCTTTATAATTTAAATTCAAACCCCAAGTTCTATAGAAGCGATTTAGTGTTGAAAACTCATACTATAATCAATATTATTTTTTAACATTTGAAATATTGACGCGAACGTCTAGAAGCGCAACCAAGAATGGGCATTCTCCTTTGGCACGTAGTATCTTCAGAGTAGGTATATACAATCAAATAATTACACATTTATTGTCAAATGTTGAATTTACAATATTAAAAAAAAACAAACAAAAAAAATGTATTTTTGAAGTGAAAACTTCTTTAGCGGCGTTGTGCACTTTTGTAATGGGTAAAAAAGGTTAAACTCGCGTCAGGAAACACGTGACCTGAACGTAAGACAACGAATATAGAAGCGCTAATTTCACACTGTACTTAACAACCTTGGTGGCGCGTTCGTCTCATGAGTGATCGTTGACTTCGTCAAGACCGAGATCGATTCCGACCGAGGCCCAAGAAACACTTTTTGTCATCATATAACTTTTTGTAATATTCTTTCTATTTTGTGCCATAAATCTATTGATATAAAATGGAAATTAAACAAAGTGCATCTATTAATGAAAAAAGTGACGAAGAAATAGCGAAAGAAAATGAGTGAGTACTTTATAAATATATTGTCGATGATGGTGAAAAAGTCGTTGAAATTATGTATGGAAGTTGAAATGCTCTGAGAGCTAAACTTTTTAATGTATAATAATTGTAATAGTTCTGAAGTGTTAAATTTTTAATGTAATATAAATTGTCATGTTTGTGTACGATAGCGCAATAAATGAATATTGTATGTTACCACATAAATTTATGATAGTACTTTTATACAACAGTATAACAACAGCGTCAACAACTACAGCATACTACAATAGTAGGCAACCTTTTTTTATCCATATTTTAACTTTTTAAAATTATTTTAACGTTTAACTTAGGTTAAATTTTTATTTTAACTTTTTTTTAATATAGGTACCTTTATTTATCTTAAGACGAGACAAAAATGTTCGTCCATATTTAGTCTTAAAAAATCACTATTTATATTATGACGTCTCGAAAATGCCGCAGTGGAGTTTGTTGCGCCGTTTCTTCTCCACTAGGTGGCCTAGGAAGCGGTGGTAAACTTAGTTTTAAGCAGATTTTGACGTCAAAAAGATGTAATTACGTTGACTTTGACTTTGACTGATAATTAAAGCAATTCGTGCAAAATTATTCCCTAACCATTCCAAAATATCAAAAATGCACAACGTTAATATTCAAGTTTTCACTTCTCACACACCCGGATTGCAACCCGTCGTTTTTTTTTAATATTAAACCATAGTTTGTTTAACATATTGAAATATAATTAAAGTTTTATGATATTGAACCTATTTTATGTTATTTTATACTATATTTATACCTTACTTACATTTAATTAAATGACAAATATGATATAATAATCCACTCCAAAAATATATTTTACAATTAATGTATGTAATTACTTCTATTAAATAGTTAAGAGGTTCTTAGCTTCGTCTAACAATTGCTTAGAAATAGTGACTGATGGTTTTCTGATACTTGATATAATATAAGGATCTGACGTAAATAGAAAACCATGAAAAACGTCTTGATTCGTTGCGGACCTAGAGCATTTTCTAGCGTAATGCAATCTGAATTTTTTGTAATCTTTTTACGAGATTCTTGGGCATCCTCAGATAAATTACCAAAGGGCAGAACAGCAAAATATCTTATTATACTTCCCCATGTATTAAGATTTTATGTACTGAAGAAGGCATATTATACCACATATATTTTGTTACGTACAGTTGTGCGGTTGCGCGAGTGTATTCATCAATTTTTTCTGGATTTACAGCAATACCGGATGCCAAAATTTGAAGAATAACATAGAACCTTTTAATAAGTTCGTTGTCAACTCCTGTAATTTCTGAAGCGCAATAGTAGTTCTCAAAAAAACGCCGACCTCTATTCCCTCATTGCTGTTTACACTTCCTTGTCGAGACTTATCAACGTGCAATCCCATTCGGCTTCGAATCAAACTTTGTACAAGCTTTTTCTTGTCTTCTTTACTTTTTTTATCTTCCGAAGTTCTCGCAGCCCATTTTTTAAATGAAAGGTTATAAGAAATATGTAAAATTAACTCCAAGCACCTGATCCACGCGTGCAACGTAGACAACACACACAAGTCGGTAGCTTAGTAGTTAAGGAGTCGACCCTATGATCGAGAGGTCCCGGGTTCGAATCCTGGCCATTACACTACCGACGTGAACCCACTCCTAACACAAGCAATTAAGCTTAGCTGGAGGGGTTAGGGGGAATATTAGTAATTTCGGTTGCTAATATTCTTTTTAAAAAAGAAAAAAAAACGTATTCGTAAGCATTTACATTCTCTGGCTTTGATTCAATCTTCTGCAAATTATTCATTTTGCTTGGTTTAGCCCCACACACTGTACACACAGCTCCAGAACTTGTGTCAGTTAGAACCAACTTGTGTAACTATTCTTTCCACCATAGTTAGGAATAGGTCGTGACTTATTTCAATTACCTGCTCCCCCTTGTGTATCTTTGAAGTTTGCAAATTATTAATTTGACCCCGAATATCACTAACCACTGATCGGGTTTTCTCGGGCGTTTCCTTTGCAAGTTCCATCAGGATTGGTCGGCAATAACGAACAGAAGAACAAGCCGGATTTTGCCAAATTACCTTTTTTTTTTTTTTTTTTTTTTTTTTTTTTTTTTTTATCGTGCGGAAATCCCTTCGGATACCCCCCCGCCGGCCAGCGGGGGCGGTTATGTCGGGCTTGCACCGACTAAAACCGCACGCCGTCTCGGGTCTTCAGACGCCGGGGTGTAAGGTTACCCATAGAGCATATCCCTCGCACCCCGGCTGACCCTGGGCCATCTCACCACTAACAGCATCGCTCATCCTGTCTCCTCTGAAAGCAGAGGAGTACGGAGAGCGATGTGTTCCCGCCACGTTGGGTATTGGCCGACGATCAATGCCAACCCTATGAAGGGGTGAAGGGGAAGCCATTGACCGCCGCCCAGGGTGTACCGGCCGCTCCGATTCCGTTCCCCCCGGACTGCAGCGGGATCGGAATCGGAGCGACACTCGAGGAGGTTACCCAACACACACCCCTTGCCAAATTACCTAATTTGTTCCTGTGTCAGTCAGCTTTATTGCTACCAAAGACGCTATAAATAAGTTAGCATCTGAGACGAAGTCACTCTCATCTCTTAAAAATTGTTTATATTCACTTTGCCCCAATGAACCATCACATCCCCACTTGGTAAACAAATTAAGAGATTTTCTTGTTGGGTTGTAAACATTTTCAATCTTTAAGATGCGAACAGAAGTGTGATCCAGCAAATCTTGTAGATTTACTTTAGCACTTATTATTTTTAATTACAATAAGTAAATGTACAAATGTGGTTACAAATTTTATATCTAACTAAACTAAATAAAACTAAAATAAAATGAATAATTAAAAGAAACTTAAACCTAAAATGCATCGTGGAATTCCTCCGCATCGCAGGCCTCCTGTGGTAACGTGCCCAGAAGACTGGCAGCATTGCCACGTTGTATGGCAATACTTATTCTCTGTGCTAAAAAGAAGCCAGCCTTCTGGTCACGAGAAGCGTCGATCATACGTGTTGCAATCTCCCTGAAGAGACTACGAGCACTCGGACCCCATGCCCCTAACGTTTCGACTCCAAATTCATAATCTCCAATTAAGTTTGAGTATTTGCGCCGTTTGAGAGTCTCCGCAGAAGCAGCAGCAGCACCGGCACAGCCAGCCGTGCTGGCTATATGGGTAGGAGCATTGGTGTCGACGCATGTTGCGTTCCAAACCAGAGTCCTACCCATTTTCCATGGCATTAATGACATACCGTCCGGTCTCTTGCCATCGTCGCGTGCCAAACCATTTGGTTCAAGTACAGCTGGCACACTGGCAGTGACAAGAGCACGTCGGATTATGTCATTGAGGCTGGCGTGCCGTGGTATTCGCCCAGCGCTCCTGCAGCACGATAAGCCATGGTGTCCGAACCTGTCGACGGCTTCTCCACAGCGACATCGATGCGGAGAAACACACGGGGCACCTAAACGAAGGCATGTTGCAATGCGGAAGGTAGTGTCATCTAACATAGTTCCTACGTTAGATGACGGAAGAGCTTGTAACCAAAGACCCGACTCCCACACTCCTACCGCCAGCAAACGGGCACGCTCTGCAGCATTAGAACATGTATTTATTAAATGTTGTCTTACTAAGCTGCAAAGCGGCCCGTCCCACTGTCGCTGAGAGAAAAGGTTCTTTGGGAAATCGGTGTTCGGGCAAGCAATTTTCCAAGCATTTACTGCATCAGTTTTACACAATACTTCAGAGTTAACCAGTGTAGGTGCAAGGATTTTCCTGGTTAATTCTTCCGTACTGTGGACCGAGGACAGGAACGCTGGTAAGCTTATATCCGAAATTTTGCGAACACCGAGCCCACCCAAGCGAATCGGTAGAGACGCTTGTAGTGAAGCTCGGTCATTCAAGGCCACATTCAAGATTTTTGTCAGGGTGCTTTGTATAATCTATGCTTATATCGGTTATTTGAATGCGGGATGGTGGAGGATAACACAGTTTTCTGGCGTTCGTCAGAATATTATATGATGGCAACATGTCCAAATTTTCCTAGCAGTTATTCCGTATTCATAGAGGTTGTCAGCCTAAGTATAGCCCCGTCTTAATCTATGATTTCAATCATGTCTGTGGGCTACCATTTGTATTGTAAATTAATTTAATTGTATTCGGACAATAATCTATGATATACACAAAGCACGGAATCGCCGCGTAGCGGGCGCGCGGCGAATCTATGATTCGGACAATAATGGCCTGCTGGTATAGCAATCCAAAGAGTATATATGTAGCAATCTATGGGTTATAGCTCTAAAAGCTCGCTCCCATAACTTACCCACTTTAGACCTCATATTTGTCAAATATGTCAAATAAAATAGCTTGTTTATATTGTTAGTAGTTTAGTTGGTAGGGTAGAAAAGAACTAAACCAGCACCGGTAAAGATAATAATATAAATGTTCGTGATATTAAATTACTAAGTTATAAATAAAAATGTCTACAGAAAATATAGAACAGGATCTTCTAGACCAATTGTTACGAGAGAATGATGAAACGTTTATGGCTTTACCGGATATTGAATTAGAACCCCATCTACTTATTTCGAAGGTAATGTTTACAAAATATCTTTATAAATATTAATAACTTCTGAAGGGTGTGGCACAATTTTGTAGACTTATAAAATTGTTCCATAGTCCGCCTGAGTAGGTACCGAGTATTTATTTAATTTTTTGATTTAAGGTTCGTAAACATTACATGGATTATGTAATAAAACTGTTATCTATTAATTATGAAACAAATCAAAAACTTCTCAACAAAAACATATATTTGCCGAGTGCTATCTGGAGATGCGCTAAAAATATTGAGACAAATGCGGCACAAGCCTGTATGGTTGTACAGTTGTATAGAAAAAACATCATAACAGTGGTAATTAAAGCCTCTCGAATTTAATGAAAATCGGCACATAAATTGCAGTCTTTAGTTCTACTAATTATATTAATTCAATTCTTATTTTTAAAGGTCAATGAGTTAAAAAATGATACTAAAAAAGGCAAACTGAACAGGAAGTTATATGAATGTTTAAGTAAACCGCCACCAAATGATAAAAAAATACAAACTAATCAGAGCAATGTAAAAGAAAATAACTGTCAGTGTGGACTGAGTAGGAAGAAAAAAAGAAATTCAATTCCTGTGTCACCTAAACATTCTGTGAATGAAAACCGTCCTGAAATGACAGTAATCAATGAAAATTTCAATACTTACCATGAAAATTACTATTTACCAGTTTCAACTAATACTCCACACTTATTTCCAAAGATACAAGCACTACCAGTGGCAAAGATTAATCCAACAAATACCGCTTCACCACTTTTAAACCACCGAGCATCAGTTGAATCAGACCCAGATGAATTGATGATGCAATTAGAAAAATTATTTCAGGGTGGTCAAAATGATGACGACTTATTTGAAGGTACTTTGTGTGATAGATTAGACACTGCTCTAGATGATCAAACAAAAAAAGTTACAAATATTGTAAAGGAAACCAGTAAAACTAATATGACACAAGATGCTGTGATTGAAAATCACGCAGCCCAGATTAAATCTCTAGATGAGAGGCTAGCTTCTTTAACAGGTATATTAGTTGGTAACGATACAGCTGCATCTATCCCAAAGACAGATAATCAAAGATCTAATAATAGAAGTGGTTCAAGTAAGTGGATGTGTGAGGAATACTATTTAAAACAAAAACTGTATGAGTTGCTAGACCAAATTGGAGACAACAATAGAAAACATCTTGAAAAGGTTATCAATGCTCCATGCTATGTAAACTAATACAGCAATATAGTTTTCTATTTATCATTGTTAAACTTTTCAGGTTAAAGAGAAGTTTGTCTATTATTTTGGATATGACAGTGATGATGAAGGCATTCTCTCACCTTTAGAGGAAACAACAGAATTTATTGTGAGTTGTAAAGAGCGTATAGCGCCCTGGGTTGTAAAGATACTTACACCTTACTACATTAAAGGGCATATCAGAGGCAAAGGAGTGTTTAAAAGTTTAGCTAAACACTTGATCAGACTTATATACCAGTGTAGTAAATACCCAGGTGATGAAACATTTCATTTAACATAGCTTAGAATATTACAGTAATATACTTTTCTTATCAAATTTTTATTGATTTCATATTATTGTATTGACTGAGTAAAATACTGAAAATACATATCTTCACCTACTAACAATTCTACAACTCATTTGCTGATAGTTTAAAGGGTAATTGCAAGTACACTATTTAAAACATATTACACTCATATTCCATATGGGTCCTTTGGTCAAGCACTAACCATGTCTCTGAAATGAGGACAACCAATAGTACACAAGTTGATCTTCTATAGGATGTAAACTTTTTAAATTCCATTAAATATCTGTTGCCATAATTGGACTTGTAGCTTAATTATCTTTTACCAATTAAATTTTTAAGCATTTTGTATGCTTACTTTTTCTAAAGATTTAGATCGCTTTCCCGATTTTCCAATCTAAATCTTTAGAAAAAGTAAGCATACAAAATGCTTAAAAATGTAATATGAAATCAATAAAAAATTTATTAGGCGGTATCTCTTACCAACTTTAAAAAGAGGAGGTTCTTAGACCAATTATAAAATAATAATATTTTAAGTTAAGGCTTGAAAGTCTTATAGGAATCCACAGGCATACTAATAATAAATTTATAACATTTTTGTTACAGAAGAGTATGAAGTGACAAGTTTTGTAACTGATTTTTTAAAAAATCACAGGGCAATTAAGTGTGAAGCTGATTTTAAAGAATTTAGAATTGAAAACATTTGACTGGTTTGTATTATAATTATATGACTACAAAAAGACATTTTGTGGTCAATATTATTATAATTATTATATTGATTATTATGATGTGTTGTATGTGGTTGTATGTATCAAGTTTAATACATGAGCCAGTATAAATAAACATTTTTTTTTCAATTACATAGCTATTTTATTATTTCATTCTTTTGGAAGCTGAATTATTTTCATCTGATGATTTCCTTTTTTCAACTTTCGTAAACCAAGCATTCAAAGTTTTTTGTGTGCATTTGGTCTTCTCTGTTGTTACTCTTTTGTTGCAATCGGCAGATTTGTTTCTAGAATTATTTACATTAATTGACACTGGATGCCATGATAATAGCTTGATTGGTTTAAGATATGATAGTGCCATATCTGGTTCCACATTGCTAATATCGAGCCAAGCCTGAAACATTTATATTATTAACTTGCTGTTTGTGCCCAGCGTCACCCGGGTGCCGACTTTTGCCATGGCTTATGCTAAATTGTTTTCCTTATAAACCTTATCCTGGCAATGGGATAACGCAAAAATAAATCATCCAAATTGGTCAATCCATTCTTAAGTTTTGTACTTAGCAATAAATGTATCTATTCAGTTTTACAATTCTTTCATATTCATAGTACCAGTTCCAGCTATGAAACCTGAGCCGTCTACTGGTGGCATATACTATTTTATTGCGTAATCAGTAATAAGATTTTTAGTGTGAAAATTCAATATGAAGTAACGTCTAGTAGGTAGAATAACATGAATAACTAGCTGTTGCCCGCGGCTCCGCCCGCGTGGAACTCTGATCCCGTTCCCGCTACCCATAGGAACCTATTCCCGGGATGAAAAGCCTATGCAGCCTAGCATATGTGTTATTCCGGACTACAGTCTATCCCTGTACCAAATGTCAGCCAGATCCGTTCAGCCGTTTTTGCGTAAAAGAGCAACAAACATACATAGGTATATAATATTAGTAGGATGGTGTTCAGGGCCCTACCAACACCTTCAGGGTCCAAGTTAATCTCACCTGCAAGCTTGCGCACCTGCTGATTGGGGTCCGTAACTTTATTTCGAGAGACATGTGTTAGATTATTGGAATATCGACTGAAAGATTGTACGAATAGAGTTTATTGCGAAACAACTTTTTGTCGCCAAACGCTGCTTCGACTGAACGATTCTTCGAATATTTATCAATCGATGGACTGATGTTTCGAATGTTGAATTCAAAACATTGTTGTAGACATCTCGGTACATAGAAAGCACTGTACACAGAGATCTCTCTTCATAGATAGCACTTCTTGCCATAAACTTTCCGAACTAGTGGTTCTAGCGCTTCGCCGGCCGCTGCCGCGGCACGCTCGCTTCGCGCTCTGTTGAGGTCACAGTTCTAATCTAACCTAACCCACTTTATTTTTAGAATATAAGCCGAGCGAGGCAAGAAGTGCGAAACATCAGCCCATCGATTGATAAATATTCGAAGAAACGTTCAATCGAAGCAGCGTTTGGCGACAAAAAGTTGTTTCGCAATAAACTATTCGCACAATCTTTCAGTCGGTATTCCAATAATCTAACATGTCTCTCGAAATTAAGTTACGGACCTTGCTGATTGACGGACGAGGCTCTGGAATGGCTTTCCTTTCGGTGTAGGGGGTCAGATGGCAGTCGCCCCCGGAAAAGCCAAAAAGTCAATCAAACCATGAAAAGAATAAGAGATCACGTTAGGGATAGAGCGCCGCCGCAAAACGGCGCGCAAGAGCCTCGCCCGACTCTTGTGCGACGTAAGTTATGGCTGCAGTGTACGAGACGGGCACGCCCAAAGCGTGAAATCAGGAAACTCCGCTTCGCAAAGTGGAATATTGGCACGCTGACCGGTCGCGACCGCGCGAGGTAGTTGGCCGATGCAATCTCCAGGCGGAGGGTGGCCGTGGCAGGGCAGTAGATCCCGGCTTATTAGAGACGGCTACAAGCTGATCTACACAGGTGCACTTAATGGGGCGATTGGAGTAGCCGTGGTGCTCTTCCGGGAGCTTCAGAGCGAAACTTTGGAGGTGAAACGCTGTAGCTACTGGCTTATAGTCGTGCGGGTACTTATTGATGGGATTATTACCCATCTAATAAGTGACTACGCGCCACAGGCTGGACGTAACTAAGCTGAAAAGATCTTGTTCTGGAACCAACTTTCCTACTAGGAGGCACATCATCAGCAAAGTGGCCAACTGCAAGGTTATTCGCGGAGAGACTCACTGTACAACATCATCTCCTTGTCATGGATCTCTAGTTCAGTTCAAGTGATGGCTGCTTGATGAAGCCATGTGCCATAGGTTCACCTCAGCTATCAGCGATAAGTGCGTTGATGCTTTACTGGGATAAGATTTAGGCAGCGATCCTTGAATCGGCGAGGGCAGTGTTCGCCATGTCTAAAGGTGGGCGCAAGTGTGACAAGGACACTTGGAGGTGGAACGACACAGTGCAGAAGGAGGCTAGGGTCAAGAAAGCCCTCTTTAATTATTAATAAAAAACCCGACTGCATTAAAAAGACCAGAACAAGTTTGAGCTTGCAAAAAGACTTCGACTGTGTTCCGAGACTGTGAAAAAGGTTCCAGAATCGTATATTGACACCATCCGAGATTTGTACCACTATTCCGATTCCGTGGTTCGGACCAATATTGATGCCACGAAACTTTCCCCATCACTGCACCGATGGGGTACACCAAGGACCCGATCTTAGTTCATTTCTATTTAGCGTGCTATTAGAAGTTTTGTAGGACAGCATCAGAATTTGTTGGAACAGCACTGGCTCGACACCCATCACTAGATACTAATCTGTGGTCTATGACCGCACTTCATTCCGCTTGTAAAAAATCTTGTTGCCTCGACATGTATGTGTTAATAAATTGTACTGTCAACTGTGCACTCAATAAATATATATATAATATACTGTTACTGGCGTATAATTCTGATTTTCACTAACACATGGTAGCAGAGCGTGGCTCGTCTATCGTAAATTATGGACAACATGGCATCCACGACAGACACACGAAGCGATATGCTTGGAATTGTTAAACAAAACAAATTACGATACATGGTGGATCCAAGCACAAACCGTGCTCATCAAAAATCAGCTATGGAATTACGTTACCGGCGAATTGAAAGCACCTACCGATCCTGCCGAACTTAAAAAATACGAATAAAAATAACTGATGGCACGATCGGAACTTTTCCTGCTTATATCGCCATCGAACTACGTCAGTTAAAAAAATGTGTGTGAGTGCAAAAGAAATATGGGACACTCTCAAAAGTGTTTACGAGAGCAAAGGACCCGCAAGAATAGCCACATTGTTAAAAGAACTGATCTTAAAAAAAAAATGCTATGGCGAAAATGTGCGCGACCATCTGAACGCCATGTCTGATACAGTCGATAAACTCCAAAACATGGACGTCAGCATAAATGAAGAACTGTTCAGCATTATGCTTCTGTACAGTCTTCCAGGAAACTTCAATAATTTCCGCATAGCCATCGAATCGTGAGATAAGTTACATTCACCCGAAGACCAAATAAAAATCTTGGAAGAAAACGAAGCTCGCAGAGGTGACTCGTCAAATACACAGGAAAACGAAGCGTACCACATAAAGAAAAATAAGATTGTGTGTTCTAATTGCCACAAAAAAGGTCATAGCTCTCAAAACTGTTGGTCTAAAAATAAAAACAAAAATAAACCAACTGAAAAACAAAAGAACTTTAATGTCTGTCTTAACACAAATTCATCAAATTTGGACTTGTGGTGTCCTGATAGTGGATGTACATCCCACATGAGTGGCCTAAAAGAAAAATTTACTGAAATCAATCCTGAAATGGGTTCTATAAGGTTGCCCTCCGAAGATCACACGACACAAGTAAAGTGAATAGGCACAATAAAAATTCAATCTGAAAATATTGTTCTAAACAAAGCCCTATACGTTCCTGAACTGTCTATAAATTTGATCACTGTGGCACGCATCACTGAAAATAATTATTCTGTGTTATTTACCAAAAACAAAGCTTTTATACAAGATGGAAATAAAAATACAGTTCTGCAAGCTGAAAAACTAAATAGTTTATACTATCTGAAGAGCAAATGCAGTGAACAAGCAAACAGTGCACAACAAAGTGACATAATGAAATGGCACATTTAAATGAAAATGATCTGAAACTTATGTTGAAAAAGGAATTGGTTAAAGGTATGACATTCAATCCAATAGAACATGTGAAAGACTGTGAAATATGCATTAAAAGTAAAATGTCACGCTTACCTTACACATGACTCATTGAGTGCAAATGACTTGCTTGAAATGATACACAGTGACATAAGTGGACCAATGAAAAAACCAAGTATAGCAGGTTCCCGCTACTTCATTACATTTGTGGATGACTACAGCAAAAATTTTTTTTGTGTATTTTATGAAACACAAGTCTGAAGCGTTCGAAAAACTCAAGGAATTTAAAAGTGAAGTTGAAAACAAAACGAATAAGAAAATAAAGTGTCTGCAAACTGACAACGGAAAAGAATACACTAACACAAACTTTATTACATACCTTAAAAACTGTGGCATCCAACGAAGACTCACAGCACCATACACACCGCAGCAGAAATGTATAGCTGAAAGGAAAAACAGAACCTTGGTGGAAAAGGCAAGATTTCTGATTGTTGAAGCTAACTTGCCTGAAAGATTATGGGCTGAATCAATATATACTGCAAATTATATAGTAAACAGATGCCCTACAAAATCTTTGAAAGGAGGATCACCATATATTAAGTGGGTTGGTCGAACTCCATCTGTAAACCACCTACATGAGTTCGGTTCAAAGGCATTTATCCTACAGAAACAAAAATCAAGAGGAAAATTCCAACCAAAGACAAATGAGGGTGTGTTTATGAGGTATGCCCCATATAGCAAAGCTTATAGAATATACTTACCCGAAAAATATATAATCATAGTGAGTCGTGATGTGAAAATCTTAGATGATAAATGTATTATAAAGGGAAAATTTAAACACAGATTACACAGCAGGCACCAGCACGTGTAACAGAAGAATGTATTAGAATAGAGAATGAAACCAAAGAAAATACGTCGTGTACTAACTTACCTCTCCAGTTTCAGGTTGATGAATGTAGCGATAAAATGCATTCGTTTACAGAGTTTGAAGACGATGAAAATAATATCTTAAGTCCCATACCAAAGGACATAAACCAAGAAATCTCTGATTTAATAAGCTCCGAACAGCCGAGTCCTGAAATACAAACCACACAGTATCCTAGTGGGCGGCCCCAAAGGAATGTCAAGCCTCCTGCGTGGTCAAAGGACTATGAATTTGTGAATCAGATGAAAATATCAACAATCAAGAGTGGCATGAAGCAATTAAGGCTGAAATTAGAGCCCATATCAAAAATGTGACTTGGGAAGTAATAAGTAAGGAGGAGAATCTAAGCAAAACTGGCCAAGACAATAATATAATTAAAAAGGCAGGATTAGTAGCCAGAGGTTTTACACAGAGACCTGGAATCGATTACAATGAAACTTATGCACCCGTTGCAAAGATAAGTTCCATAAGATTGCTGTTGGCTATTGCCGTTCAACAAAACTTAAAATTAGGACAGTTAGATATTACTACTGCTTATCTAAACGGAGATCTAGAAGAAAAGATTATAATGAAAAAAAAAACAGAATATCTAGAAAAATACATCCACGAAATAATGATCGAAGAAAGTGAAGGAGATAGTTTAGATATCTTCAATAAAGCCAGAAAAATGTTGATGGATATTATTAAGAACAAAAATAAAAAAGTGTGTTTACTGAAGAAGTCTCTATATGGCTTGAAGCAGTCTGGAAGACAATGGTTCAAGAATTTAGATGAAAAGTTAAGAGAATTAAACTTCATACCATCTCAGGCAGATCCATGCATATGTGTATATAACCGTGGAGAAGATAAAGTTTTCCTTGCTGTTTATGTCGATGACATAATCCTGGCTTATTCTAGTGAGAAACTGGCAGAAAAATTAAAGAAACATTTAAACCAGCACTTCGAAATAAAAGATATGGGACAATTTAACTACTGTATTGCTAACTCAGCTAAAACTCTTTAAAAGCTATTTAACAGATGGAGTGCAGTATGTCAAAATCTCAACCTATACAAGCTGTGCACATTGCGGGCAGTGGCAGATGCCCAATCTTCAAGGCAGCACTCCAGAAGATAAACAAGTATCAAGTATGAAGGTTCTACAACTAAACCTCAATCACTGTGAAGATGCGCATAATCTTCTTATGCAAACCGTACGCGAACTGAAGCCAGCCATGCACTGATTTCGGATCCATATAGACCTCTCACTGATCATCCCTGGGAAGCCTATAGCACTACTGAAGCAATAATTTGCCTGCAGCAGAAAGCCGTTTCAAAATGTAGTTAAGACATCTGAAGCTGGCATCTACGTCTATAGCCGCTATGCCCCACCCAGTCTTTCACATGATGAATTTGTGGACTTCCTGGATCGTTTGACCGAAGACGCGAAGCAATATTCTCTCGTGGCAATTGCCGGGGACTTTAACTTTTGGGCACTTGACTGGGGTAGTAAGAAGACTAATAAACGAGGGGAAGTGCTACTGGAAGCAATGACTACTTTGGATGTAGTCTTGCTTAACAAAGGTAACAAACCAACTTTTATTAGAGATGAGGCGACTTCCATCGTGGATCTAACCTTCGTTAGCAGCAATCTCGCCAAGGGGAACTATTCTTGGGAGGTCATATACACAGCCAGTGAACATTGTGCGATACTGTGGGAAGTAAGTACCGAACGCCAAGAGAAAGTATAGGAAAACCGATGCTATTGCTTGGAAGGTGAGTTATTTTGACACTGCCACGTTCGCAGTGGTCCTGGAGGGCCAGGCAGTCATCGAGGGAAACGCTGAAGCGAGGGCGGTGAAACTTATGAAGAGAGTTAAGGATGCCTGCGACGTTACTATCACTCGAAAACGTAGCACGAACCAGTTTCCACCTGTGTATTGGAACGATCAGATTGCTGACCTCCGTAGGAGGTGCTTTAGCATAAGAAGAATATGCCAGCGAGGTATGAAGGGACCAAAATACGAAGAATTAAAGGCGAAGTACAGGGAAACACATCGAATGTTGAATAAAGCTATAAAAGAAAGCAAGAGGCGGTGCTGGAGTGAGCTCATAGACGAAGTAGAAGACGACCTGTGGGGCAGGCCGCACAAGGTGGTTATGAGTCGGCTAAGAAGCCAACCCATGTTATCACCAACTTGTCCCGAGCTCTTGGATAGAATAGTCACAGCGCTGTTTCCTCAACAACTGGAATTACACTGTCCCATGGAGTTATTCTTCATTGGAGAAATTCCGCCGATCACAGAAAAGCAACTGATGGAAGCGCAGTGGTAGGGTTGGAAACTCAAAAGGTCCGGGTCTGGATGGAATCCCTAACATCGCATTGAAAGCGCCCATAAAAGCATTTCCGGATCTATTCTTGAAGGTCTACAACACATGCCTTAAAGAACCTTCCCTACGATGTGGAAACAGCAGAGACGAGTTCTTCTCCCTAAAGGAAATAAACCACCGGATGACCCTATCTTATCGTCCGCTCTGCATGTTGGACACAGCGGGTAAAATACTGGAACTGATTTTTTTTTTATTGCTGGACAAAGTACACAACGCCATCTAGACCCAAACTAAGCAGAGCTTGTCATATGGGTTCTAGAATGCGGACAAACATATATACTTTTTTTTGTAAATAAATACATATTATAAATAGAAACACCCAGACCATTGCAAATATACCTAATTGCACTGAGCGGGAATCGAACCCGCGACCTCTGGCTTAGCAGTCGGACGCACTACCGCTACGTCACAGAGGTTGTCATAGTATTATCCATAGAAGAATCGAAGCAGCGGTCGAACCAGTGCTTGCCAACAATCAATACGGATTCCGGAAATGTCGTTCTACACTCGATGCGATTAACGTTGTTGTTGGCACAGCCAGGGACGCCATTGCAGGAACCAGATGGAAGGGAGGCACGAAGAAGTATTGCTTAATGGCAACTTTGGACATCAAGAATGCCTTTAACTCCGCTAGGTGGGATTGTATTATGGGGGCTCTCATTGAGATGCCAATATATCTGAGAAGAATGGTTGAAAGTTATTTCAAAGATCGAGTCTTGAAATACTCCACGGAAACCGGTACGAAACTACACAAAATCACTGGAGGCGTACCACAAGGCTCGGTTTTGGGTCCTCTGCTGTGGAATATTATGTATGACGGGGTACTAAAACTAGAACTGCCAATGGAAGTCAAACTAGTAGCATATGCTGATGACGTGGCCATAGTGATCGTTGCTAAACATTTGGAAGAGATAAACTTTGCCTTCGACTTTACATACGAAAAGATAAGCCAGTGGATGGATACAGTAGGCTTAAAGTTAGCGGAACACAAAACGGAGGCAGTACTCATCACAAGTAGGAATCAGCTGGAAAACATTACCCTGCGGGTTGGAGCTCAGGAGATCACATCACAGCCATTTTTGCGTTATTTGGGAGTGATCATCGACGCCCGACTCAACTTCAAACCGCAGGTTAAGCATGTGGAGACCAAAGCGTCCTTTGTCAGAGTGACTCTAGCACGATTGATGCCCAACATGGGCGGGTCAAAGCAGAAAAGGAGGATACTACTATCGTCCGTAGTGACGTCTGTACTTACGTATGGAATCCCTATATGGTCCGACGTGCTAAATATACAGGAATCACGAAGAAAAATCGCGCGGGTATATCGGCTGAGCGCCTTGAGAGTTGCCAGCGCTTTTCGTACAGTTTCTGAGGACGCAGCGTGTGTTATAGCTGGAATACTTCCAATTGACATACTAGCCGAGGAAAGAAAAGCCATCTACCAGCGGATAGTAGTAAGAACACCAAGCCCTGAAGAACGTAGCATTGATGAACGGCAAAACAGCATCCGGCGATGGCAAAATGGGATACCAGCGCGAATGGCAGATTTGTCTTATCCTAGAATTGGCCATTTGGATAAATCGTGACTATGGGGAAGTCAATTATTATCTGACCCAGATGTTATCTGGGCATGGGTGCTTTAGGGAATATCTCCATCGATTTAAACATGACACTTCCCCAGAGTGCCCTGCCTGTCCCGGAGTAAGTAAAGATGCAGAGCACGTGGTCTTTGCGTGTCCCCGTTTTGTGACAGTATGAAGTATATGGAATCTTTGGTGGCATGTATGCTTTCATCGAAGGCATCCTGGGAGGCAACAAGCACTTATGCGAAGGAGGAGCTTCGGCGCATAGGGCGCGAGCGGGCGGAACTCAGACGGAATGCTGAGCAGTGAAGGAGTGAAAGCCAGGGCAACTGAAGGAAAAGCAGAAGCTACATACACCCTCCCTCGAAGTAATGCCTAACGGCGGGACCGGGGAGGTGACAGATCGATGCCAGAGGAGGTTTTTAGTCGGTAGGGATTTATTGAAGTCCGACACAGCGTACGTAAAAAGTATTTACCAAACATCTGGAATAAAAAAAAAACACACACACACACACACTGACACACCGTTGAACAGACACGCAAGAAGTCATATTGACGTGACCATTATAAAAAAGGTGCATAGTTTGTACAATAATTCTGCTTATTTTTCATTGCTTTGTTACGTTTACGAGTGCCCTCGAGAGCGTCTGTTTGGAAGGTAAAAATAACAGCTTTGTTTGCATGTACGACACTTACAACAAAAAAAATGTTTTCAAAATGTTGTCTGATTGATCCAGGTAACCTCCGAAGTGGCTGGGCCGATTCTGACGGTATTTTTACGTATCGTGATGATAGCTGATGTTATAAGGCGTGACTTAGGCTACCTATATTTTATAAAAGAAGTATTAGATTTCGCACAGAAAAAGAAAAACTCTGATGTATTGGGGGGGGGGGGGGGGCTTGCTCGCGTCCGTAGAATTTACCACGTTCCTAGGCCCACCCTACACGTCCCACCCGGGTGGTGCTAAACGAGCAACAACGCCAAGCAACAGGCGGCGGCGGTCAAATAACCTGTCATTGGTATCCACAGACTAAGGAGAACTAAATAGCGCCTAAAAAAAAATTGTGGCAATAGTGTCCTGGGAAAACACTATTCGTACTCTTCCCACCATTTTCAAAATGAAAATGTTGAATAATACAGATTGTGATTTGTCATGCGATCCGGCTAACCCCCGGCGCTCTCCAGTATCCGGGCTGGAGAGTGGGAAATTTGCTACCGAAGAGTCTACAAAAGCGGGTAACCAGGCTTCTGGAGCAGTAAATGTCACTGGTAACAAGAAAACTATGCAACAAGCATGTCATCACAGCTTGTTGACATCTTCTGGTGACAGTAACACAACAGGCAACCAGGCCCCTATCGTAAGTGCTACAGGTAACAAAAAGCTTATACAGCAAGCTTTCCACCCAAACTTATTTTTTATGAAGCCTCGAAGTGCAGCACTTGGTGCTACTTCTTCTACAAAAGACAATGATGGCAGATCCATAGAAGAACAAAGAGAAAATGCCCCCCCCCCCCCCCTCTTGGCAACGAATACCAATGACACGAAATCCTAAGAGAAACAAAGTATCTAATACACCATCCCCGGCAAAAATTAAAACATCTAACAGGTTTGATGAGCTGCCAATTGATTTAACTGAGGAAGACAGTGTACAAGCTTCTCAAAGGAAAATATACAAACCACCACCAATTCTTTATGGTGTAGAGGAAGTCAGTAAACTAACTGAGCTACTAGCATTAGCAGTTGAAAAAACAGAGAGAAATGGATGTCTATAAGAAGTTTATTATTGTAGTTCGAGGAAATGGTCTAATTGGACACACCTTCAATAGAAAAGATGAAAGGGTCTTCAGAATTGTCACCAGGAACCTCCACTCAACCACCCCAATGATTGCGATCCAAGAGGCCATCGAAGAAACGGGAAACACTGTTTCCGGCGAAATAATAAACGCAAAATATGGCCCAGAAAAAAGACCAACATCAACGTTTTTTGTCAATCTTGCGCCAGGCCCAAACAATAAGGCTGCTAAGGATATTAAAATTATTGACCGCCAGATTATTGTTATTGAGGACCCCAGAAAAAGACAATCAATAGTACAATGTCAGAGATGCCAACAGTATGGCCACTCCAAAAATTCTTGCATGCGTCCATACCGCTGTGTCAAATGTGCACAATCTCACAAGATCTCAGAATGCCCAAAATCAGATCGGACAAAGTGCACCTTGTGCACTTCGTCAGGGGCCACATCCAGCCAATTATATAGGTTGTAAGGTGTACAAAGAAATATCTGCCAGGAGGGCCGTTAAACAAACAAGATTGATGCCTAACTGATACTGGTACACAGCAGAAAAAAACATATGCTGAAACTGTAAAGACAGATCAAGACGCAACCTCAACTAATAAAACCCTAGAGCTATTATTAATTAAACAATCGGAACAGTTTGATATCATCGTTCAACAAATGAGTGGTGGGGCGACCCTGATGGGGCGGAGTTCATAACTAAAATTGTCGAAAAATTATTAAAATGACTACCCTCAACATAGCGACTTGGAACATGAACGGTTTGACACCTAATAAACATGAAGTGGAGATTATGATAAAGGAGCACAACCTGGACATTGTCTTGATATCAGAATCTCATTGCACGACTGCTACTAAGACTGCAATTACCCATGCTGGTACAGCAATAATTGTAAAGCTGAGCATCCAACACCACCTAATGTCTGCCTTCGAGACTGACTATCTACAGGCAACCACAATGGCTGTTGAAACGAAATGTGGCAGATTCAATGCGTCCGCTATCTACTGCCCTCCTAAGCATACGATTTCCAATAGCATGTTCACGCAGTACTTTAGAACACTTGGGAATCGTTTCGTAGCTTGTGGGGACTGGAATGCCAAGCACACGAACTGGGGCTCTAGGTTAACTAATACAAGAGGCAGACAACTCAAAATAAGTTTGCACAAGGATAGTTTAGCTGCAGTATCCGCTTGTGAAGCTACCTATTGGCCTACCGAAAAAGCAAAAATTCCAGACATTTTTATCAAAAGAATGTCCAAAGTGGCTCTGACATATCAGAGCCACATCTTGCTATGACGATAGCTCAGACCATACTCCAGTGCTACTAACAATTAGTACACTCCCCATTGAGTATGAGAGGCCCAAAAGACTGTACAATACTGCCTTAGAGGCAAAGTTAACTTCTCTTACAGCAACAGAGGCGACTAACTACTCACTTTGGAAGTTCACAAAGTCATATAATAGACCCCAGGAAATGAAACCACCCATACGAACGACCAATAACACCTGGGCTCGAACACCAAAAGAAAAAGCTGAAAGCTTTTATTCCATCTAGCTGACCTGCACAAACAAATGAGTAGATGTCTCCACCGGGAGATACATATATCTCCCAGTGGAGACATCTAAACGGGAGGTATAAAGTTATCAGCTATCAAAAAATCTGTTTATAGTCAAGGGACTGATCGCAGATAAACACAAAAGAAAAAAAAAGTAAGTTCACACGGACGAAGTTACGGGCACACCTAACTAGTTAGTTGTAATATTCGTATTACGCTTTTACCATCATTTAGTGATGGACACAAACTGGAATAAGTTGCTTAGAAACGCATAATGTCATAAATAAACCTTGTAGTGTATCATACTAACTCCAATCTGTTCATCAGTATTCAATATAGCTGGCATTCTGTGATGTAGCCAATCTAAAGTACTATTAGAGTCCATAGTAATAACAGAGTATGAATAAATTATTATTTCTTCATTCTGCCAAATATTGTACAAGCCAGCCATATAAAGTAGTTTTATTCCTTTCCAACCATGTTCTTCATCATAACTGTTCTTCCAAGTATCTGGTTCATCAATCTGAAAATTATAACAACAAAAGTTGACACTATTAAAATTACAAATGTTCTTAAGACTGCAATAAGTACGAGTATATCAATAACTAATTGTATGAATATTTTTGTAAATATTTTTTAATATCAGGTGCTTAATAGTTTTGGAAGGTACCTAACATAATTTAGTAATAGGTATCCAAAAAAAATTCTCATGCTCGTGCAATAGGTCTTAAAATCCTCACAAAAAAGCCTGTACAAGAAGTTTGTGAGGCCCAACATAAAAGCACAACGCTAGAGCGCAAATAGTGTTCAGTGGAAAGACAAAGTTAATAACATTATTTAGAGTAAAATGACTTTGAATTCTTAAAATATTATATCAAGAATGTATTTTTTATTCTTTATTGAATAAACAAACAACATCAGGTCACAGATGCTGCCCTTTCATTAGTTGCATTTTGGACTGGTAAAATTTAATAACACAAAATATATTTATTTATTACGTATAAATTTATATTTTTGTAATCTATTGACTTAAAATCTCGTGGCCGTTGAAACGAAGAAGAAGAAGATCACAATAAAATGCTTAAGATAGTTGAGCGAGACATAATAATTGTGACATACACAGCGTTTACCACAAGTATGATAATTATATACAAAATAATTTTAAAGACAGTGGCGTAACTATACCACAGAATAAATAATAGTACAAGTAACTATACCATCTGAGGCCCGTGGCAAATTTTTTGGATGAGGCACTCCGGCGTCCCAGTAAAACTAGTCACGTTAGAATTTAATTTTAATAAACCACTGATGTAAGTAGTTACCCAAAACTATTAATAATATTATGTGCATTTTAGTTAAATATCTAATAAGTTTTATTTTCAAGAGCATAGGTTTATACAAATATTAGGTCCTTACATAATATGACAGTGGCGTTTTGTCGTACTGGCCACTTTGATCTCAAATATCTTCTCTTTGGTTAGGAATTCCAATTTCAAATTATGACAGCTATTTACTCATGCTTTTGTGTTTTGAAAACCGTAATTCATTTGTTCTTTCCTCTTTTAGTTTTTTCTTTGCGTCACTCAGTTTACAAAATGGAAAACTTGAAATATCGCGTTATTTACGAGTTCCATCGTGAGACCAGTGCTGCAGAAACGGCTCGAAGGATTAATGATGTGTATGGCGGCGGTGTCGCAAAAGAAAACACAGTGCGTAGTTTTGGTTCCAACGTTTTCGTTCTGGAAATTTCGACCTGCAGAACAAGCCCCGTGAACGGCCAGACACCAAAGTTGTTAATGAAGAACTGAAGGCTATTGTGGAAGCGGACCCATCGCAAAACACGTTCGAGTTAGCTGCAGGCTGCGGTGTTAGTTATAAAACTGTATTAATCCACTTGTAGCAAATTGGGAAGGTGAAAAAGCTTGAAAGGTGGGTACCTCATGAATTGAGTGCAGCAAACTAACAAACGCGCTTCGACTGCTGCGTTACATTAGTCAACTGGCACAATAATGAAGGGGTTTTAAATCAAATCATTACCTGTGGTGAAAAGTGGATGTACGATAATCGGAAACGCTCATCGCAATGGCTGAACCCTGGCGAACCAGCCAAATCATGCCCCAAGCGAAACTTGACTCAAAAAAATTACTTGTGAGCGTTTGGTGGACTAGTACCGGTGTCGTTCACTGCAGCTTTCTTAAATCTGGCCAAACGATTACGGCGAATGTCTATTGTCAGCAACTGCAAACCATGATGGAAAAGCTAGCTACTAAACAACCGAGGCTGGTCAATCGCTCTAGGCCACTGCTGCTTCAGGACAACGCTAGACCACACACTGCACAACAGACGGCTACCAAATTACAGGAGCTTCAATTGAAATGTCTAAGACATCCACCGTACTCCCCGGGCCTTGCTCCAACAGATTACCATTTTTTTCGAAATTTGGATAACTTCTTGCAAGGGAAAAAAATCCGTTCCCGCAGGGGGAACGCACAGGTAGATTTCGTGAAGCAATTAATATTATTTTATATAGAGAACTACGGACTTTAAACAGTTTAATTTTTTTTTCTCGAAAACGGTAACTTTTAACGAAAAACTTTTCAGACATTTATTTTAGACTTAAAAATGGCCTATCGATTAAAAATGTTTCCGACGGCAAGAATGTTCACCGGTTAGAAGTTATGATTTTTTTCCCGAAAAAATTTCGTTTTCCCCCCTCCACTTTTAGTTAAAGTTTTAATCTTATAGGTTTATAATTAAAAGTTGTTGGTATTCATGTATACTATGGGATAAAATTAGAACGGTTCGAATATCTTTCATGGAACGTGAAATTTTGAGAAAAAACTGATTTCACAAAAAGTGAGGCCCTACCGTCCCCTTAGGCCGGATTCCACCAATTCACGAACTTAAACTAAGTTTACACCCAAGCAATTTTTCACCGCAGTTTGAAAGCGATCGGGACAAAAATGCGACCGTGAGAGTGCCGCAAATTTTGGGAAGTGGAACCATACATACATATATATATATAAACTTTTTGAACAGTGGTCATTTCGGACTCAGGGGGTCATAACTAGACCTCCTATGAAGAATTTTTTTTTAAATTCGACAGTAGTCAAGAAACCAATAGGTAGATCGATTTCATCGAAATCTACCTAAAAATTCAATTCCGATGGGGCAGTCCAAAGCGCATTCAAAGATTTTAATGATTTCCGTCCGAATGGTTTTTTAGTAAAGGGATCACTACCTATGAGATGGCAAAAGTGTATAAATAGCAAATGTACCATTGCTATCAATACACTTTTGCCATCTCATTGATTAAATAAATATATTATATTAAAAAAATCGGCTTTATGTTCCTCCCTTACAAAACGCCAATTTCATATGCAAGGACCTAATATTTATAATGATATAACAATTTACTCTCAATAAGATTTTTGAAGTGAAAACTTCTTTAGCGGCGTTGTGCATTTTTTTTGTAATGGGTAAAAAGGTTAAACTCGCGTCAGGACACGTGACCTGATCGAAAATTCGTAAGACTTTTCCAGACAAATATAGGAGCGCTAATTTCACACTGTACTTAACAACCTTGGTGACGCGTTCGTCTAATGAGTGGTCGTTGACTTCGTCAAGACTGAGATCGATTCCGACCGAGGTCCAAGAAACACTTTTTGTCATCAAGAACCGACCATAAGGTATTTGGGAGTCATTGTGGACCAACAACTGAGCTTTAGTTTAAAAGTTATAACTTTTTGTAATATTTATTCTATTTTGTGCCATAAATCTATTGATATAAAAATGCCCCTGAAACGCACTCCACCTCACTCAGCGATTTCACAATGTGAATCAGAACCCGATTTACCAAGTGAAACGCTAAAACTAGACAAAGCTCAGACCAAAGCTGCTCCGCGTAAACGGAATCATGAGCATATAGATGAGATGGGCGCCTTTATGACCGAAATGAAGACCATGTTTACTAAGTTTGAAATACAGCAGAATAAACTGCTTTACAATCTGCAGTTACATAAATAATAGTACTTTTATACTGATAATTAAGCAATTCGTGCAAAATTATTCCCTAACCATTCCAAAATATCGAAAACGCACAACGTTAATATTCAAGTTTTCACTTGTACCGGCACTCCCGGAGTGCAACCCGTAGTTTTTTTTATTAATAAAATTCTTTTCTCGGAGTTGTTCAAATCTATAACATCATCAAAGTTTAAAGATCGGGTCATAGAATGTTCAATAGACAGAATAGCCAAGTTACGTAGCCTGTCTTGCGCCATAGAGTTTCTTAAATAGATTGATTGAGTACTTAAAGAAATTATAATTTTTAAGTACTTAAATACAATTTTTTTTAAAAATGTTAGGTTATTTCTGAGCTCGTAGCCTCTTGGGAGGAGGGGAGGGGAGCCCTCTAGGGTCGGGGGCCCGTGGCATTTTGCCAGCCCTGCCACCCTATAGTTACGCCACTGCTTAAAGATTAAGAGTAATACATCTGTTTGACGATGGTAGTGTCAGATTAGGATAGATTTAACCTGGGGTGACCCAGCGTCGCTTGGAAGCGGCTGTACACAGGGGATGTCCGGCTCCTATGGCACTATACGGTGCGCCGGTGTGGGGGGCGGCCTTGACCACCCAGAACAGGGCCCGATTGAGGCACCCTCAGAGGGGGGTGCGACTGGTTGGAGGGGTGCGACTGGTTGGATCACCTCTAAGTTTGGTGCACCCTGGGCAACGTGGGCGATGACGCATCATTGATTGCTCCTCTGGAGTAGCTGGCGTCAACGTCAACGGCCAAGAGTCTGACCAACAGGCCCTTTTCAGGGCCAGCTGACCCCATTGCACGAGGGGGTCGGGGTATGGCGGGCCTGCAAGGCCCGCGGGGGGGCGTGGTCGCTCCAGGTATCCCTCTGCTGGTATCAGAGGGGACACTGCGAATGGCCCAGGGTCAGTCGGAGTGCGAGGGATATGCTCTATGGGTAACCTTACACCCCGGCGTCTGTAGACCCGAGACGGCGTGCGGTTTTAGTCGGTTCAAGCCCGACATAACCGCCCCCGCCGGCTGGGGGGGGTATCCGAAGGGATTTCCGCACAAAAAAAAAAAAAAAGGGGCGCCTTTTTTTTTTGTGCGGAAAAAGAGGATAACCCTCTCATGGCATGGCAGTCAAGGTTGTACGCTGTAACCGTCAGATTTGATAAAATTAGGTTAGATTTAATGAGATTAGTGATATAGAGCTCAGAACCCGACTCTGTCCTTACTGCCCTCATGTCAGGAAGCCTCCCAATCATCAATCTTCAATAGACACTGGAACTATTTTTATTTACATCAAATTGGTTAAATTATTGTTGTGAGAGTTAAGTATACGAAGAGATAAGTATACGAAATATGAAGAGGTATGTGCACGTCTGTGTTAGTATGCGGGGTTCAGGTGAAAAATAGTAGCGTTACTTCATAGTTGATGGGGGAGGGTCGGTGTTTAGTCCTTAGTGGGGTGACTTCTGCCAGGGAATTTACCTTTAACTTAAATGCTAAGACGACAATAGCGTACGCCTAGGTGAGCGAAGCTAGGCTGTTCGGCGCGCTCCAACAAGTGCTTCATATACGTCCCCGCCGCTCCCAGGCTGCCGCCGCGGCCTGGGTGCGGGCTCGCTTGGATACATCCGGGCGGGTCGTCTCCTCTGGGCAATGCTATGGTTTATAACGAGCCTCGCTCATTCCAACTACCTCGGAACTGTAGTAGCTAAATATGATGCACGAGGGCGAATCTCCAGCGCCATAACCGGACCATCTGGCTAGGGGAAGAAAACCCTGATACAAAAATAACCCTTTGTGACCATCGTCACCTGCGTCATGGACCTGCGCAGTTGAGCGCCGTACGCAAGGATGAAGGGATCCTGGGGGGTTGAGCCAAACGGCGCTGGCGGTTATGCGTCCGCGAGGCAACACGCCCTCTTTGGCCTGGATTTCAGGCTAAACGGCAGCCCCAAACACTAGCCATGGTTGGGGAAATTAGGTCAAGGTGTCCCATTAGTGGGCCACCGGCGAGGAGTGTAGGGTCCACGATAGCCGTCTTTGGACGACTATCGTGGTGGGTAAAGGTCATGCTGACGGGGTAAGTGAGGGTTGATCAGCCGTTGGGGGTAGGCCATTTCATGCCCCCTACGCCAACCCGATCGAGCCCCCGATGTCGCACTGTAAACCAGCCTTGCACTCCTATATCTCTTTGGTAGTCCTAGTGCCCCTCGAATTAAGTCGAGTAAGGCACTCCCAGTTGCGGGCTCCGTGGAGGGTGGGAAGCCAAAGGGACGAAATTTAAAACTCACAATAACATGGATAGACCAAATAATAAAACGAACACTACAAATCCCAAGACTGGCAGCTCAGTGGTCCAGACTGCGGGTACCAGTCAAGGGAATGACTGCACACGCGCCTTCAGCGCACACTTGGCCCGAACCGGAAGCTCAGCGGCCCCGGCTGCAGGCACCGGGAAAGGCACCCACACCGCCCAAACTGGCAGCTCAGTGGTTAAAACTACGGGTACCAGGGAGGGCGAAAGCACCACACGCGCCTTCAGCGCACACTTGGCCAAAACAGGAAGCTTAGTGGCCTCGGCTGCAGGTACCGGTGGAGGCAAACACACTAAACAGAAACTCACAACCACAGCCCAAACTGGAAGCTCAGTGGTTTTATCTACGGGTACCAGTGCGGGCACCGAAACTACCTTCACGGGAAGCTCAGTAGTTCGATCTACGGGTACCCGCGAAGGTAACGACACACATAAGGGGGAAACCCCTTTGTCACACAAACCTACCCCAGGGGAAGGCCCCCGTAGCGTCAGCCCGGTGGCTTCTTGCCAACCGGAGGACGCTTTCTCGGAAGGCTGCCAACTGCCTAAGAGAAAGGGGTCAAACAGGACCAGGGCACGTACCCAACCGACAGGCGTGGATGGCAAGGCAGCTGCCGAACTATTCAAACCGAAAAAGCGGAGGGTCCGAAAAACGAAGAAGGAGAGGCGTATGGCGGCCATCGCGGCCAAGTCTATGCCTTCTTCCGCACAACCCTCTGTCTCGGCAACGAAGACAGAGGCAATCGGCACCCTCAACTTCGCCGCTGGTGGACGGAATATTCCGCCTACCAGTAACAAAGCGAAGGGGGCCAAACAGCGGCCGACTGGGAACGGTAACTCCTCTGCCAAACGTGCTCTCAACGAGATGACTTCGCCTCGCGGGGAGTACAAAAGGCAGAGGTTGGACCTAACCAAAAAGGTCGCCAGGCCCACCTACGCCCAAGCCGCGAATACGCCTTTTGACGTCGCAATCACATGCGCACGCACGGGGCGTATCAGTGCTTATTGACACCTCGTGCGATTAGAACGCATTCTCGGTAGCTAATAAGTAGTAAACAAATAACCGGTTTCTTATCGGCCGGCGCATCGCCCGCGACGCCCGGTCGTCTATTGTGTGAAAAGAATATGAGCCTTATTCTGAATGGATAGTGAACGTATTCAGAATGTACGTGATGATACAAATAATTTAGAAGTGGCCGTAGGAGATGAAGATGACCTGACAAATATGGATACAAATGAGAATATGAATACCAATGACGAACTAACAAATAAACGAGCAAGAAAAAATGATAGCGAAGAGGGTTGGCAGAAGGTTACAAGGAAAAGAAAATCTATAGATTATAGCAGTATGCAATCCGAAGAAATTACGTGGCAGATTTGCGTCTACTCTAAAGAAAAGTTTCCGAAACAATTCGCTATGGCAAAATTGTTAAACGAATATAAAATAACCGGTGTCACAAAAGTTAAGTATGTTAATCCGTATAAACTAGTAATAACTTTCGACAAAGAAATTAATGCCGAGAAATTTATTTCGTGCTCTGGCCTGAATGAACTTGGATGGCGACGTCAAAAAACTTGGGAGGTGGGTTTATGCTATGGAATCATTAAGGATATAGATGTAGACTTGTCGGAGGAGGAACTCTTGAAATATATTCATGCTGATACAGAGGTGGTTATCGCTAAGCGGCTGAATAGAAGGAACGAGCAGGGGTGGACACCGAGTGAAACTGTTAGAATAGGTTTTAAGGGTACTTATTTACCTAATTATGTTTATTTGATGGACTTACGACTTGTTGTTGCGCCATTTGTGTTTCCCGTGACACAATGCTCGAGATGCTGGAGATACGGACATACATCGAAGATGTGTCCCTCAAACAAGCCTGTCTGTCCGAAATGCGGTAAGAACGACCATGCAAATTGCGATATATCTATATATAAGTGTGTAAACTGTTCTGCGAATCATATATCATTATCAAGGGACTGCCCGATGTACGGAAAAGAAAAACGCATTCGAGAGATTATGTCACAGCTGAAATGTACATACCAAAAAGCCTTGACTCATTACACCCCTCCTCCACGTCGCATAGCCGATGTAAATAAGCCATCGATTAATATCAGTCAGAGTACCTCCCAAGGAGCGCCTAGTACCAGACCACCGAGTTGCGACACATTGATAAGAAACGAACAATTAATTGAAGACAACGTGCGTCCAAACATAACTTCACAACAGGCTCGCAAAAAGAAGAAAAAAGTACCATTCCGTTTAGCAGATAATGTTGTGGCAGATATGTCTGTAACTGACTCCGAAGGTTCAGCCGAACCAGAAACTTCGTTGACGAACGAAACTAATGATGTTAGAAGTCATCGCGAAACATCGTCACTCCGGCGCTTATGGGAAAAGATCAAAGAAACGATAGAAAACATAAAACAACAGATACAGACACAATTTAAGGACGGGTTAAAAATATTCGTAGATTGGCTTAACATATTTTTAAGTAATTTAATACCTGACATGTCTTTAATTAAAAATATATTTACATCAGTTAATGGATAACGTCCCCAATGAAGCTATTAAGCTGAACATCATACAGTGGAATGCTAGAAGTATTAAGCCGAAATTAAATTTATTTGCACAATTATTAATCCAAGAACATGTACACATCGCGGTGGTAAGTGAAACATGGCTTGAACCAGATTCCCTTATCAGTATTCAAAATTATAATCTTTTCCGCCAGGATAGGAACGGGCATGGGGGTGTGGCAATTATAGTTCACAACTCCATTCAGGCACAACGGGTTGAAATACAAAGAACTATTCGTTCCTTAGAAATAATTCATATACAATTATTTAACTGTGATCAATTGGAACATATAATCGCTGTCTACTGTTCTCCGGATTCGTCAACAAACCCTCAGACTTGGGATTATTTGTTCTCCATAGAAAATAGGAAGTCTCTAATTTTAGGTGATTTCAATGGCCACCACACGAACTGGTCTTACAAGACAGATACAAGGGGAAATCAAATTTTAGATTCTATATTAGATTATAACTATATTATATTAAATGATGGCAGCCATACTCGTTTCCAGCTTGTAAATAACGTGTGTAGAAAATCTTCCCCTGATCTATCAATAGCATCTTCTGACATCTCTTTGGCTATGAACTGGACGGTAACGAATGAAACCTTAGGTAGTGATCATATGATTATTAAACTATCGACCACATTCTACTCAAGCGCACGTTATCAAAAGAAAAGAAATTTCAAAAGGGCTGACTGGCAAGGCTACGAGAGCCACCTTAATGAAAAATTTGATAGTTATGATACATCTATTTTTAATGATCCACAGATAGCTTATGATACGTTTTTAATATATTTAAATGAGGCGGCTGAGAAATATATCCCCTACATAAGATTTAATCCCAATCCTACAGGAAAGTTTCGGCCTAAGCCATATTGGAGCCCGGAATTGTCAAAATCAGTGGCAGAACGGCGACTGGCTTTGGCTAGCTTTAGACGTAACCCCACCCCAATGAATTTAATCACGTTAAAAAGAAAAATATGTATTTCGCGAAGACTGCTTAGACGAGCTCAAAGAGAGTCCTGGCAAAAATTTTGTACATCTATAGATGGGACAGCGTCCGTTAGCGAGCTATGGAATAAAATCAGATGGATTAAAGGTTATAAAACACGTAAACAACACATTGATCCACTTATAGCTACCCGTCTTTTACATAGCTTGACCCCTGACGATGTACCCCGCCGTAAACCCATATTTACATCTCATAATTTGACGCTCGAAATTCATATAACACTACAGGAAGTAATTAAAAGTATTAAAATAAAAGATACTGCGCCCGGAGTCGATAACATTTCATTTAGCATGATTAAAAAATTACCCAAAAACGCAAAATTAATTTTAGTTAAATTATATAACATTTTCCTGTCGTCTGGTATACTACCTACTCAATGGCGAAATATCAATATAGTACCAATCCCTAAACCTGGGAGGGATCCCAATTCACCTTCACCATTAAGACCAATTTCGCTAATATCGTGTTTATGTAAAATATTTCACATGATTATACAAAAACGTCTAGAATGGTATTTCGAAAAAAACTGTGTGTTTTCTAACGATACCTTGGGTTTTAGAAAATGCAGGTCCTGCTTAGATAATTTAAGTCATTTAGTAACAAGAATTCAAACTGGTTTCTGTAAAAATTGCATAACGATTGGCTGTTTCATTGACATCGATAACGCATATAACAATATTGATATCAACAACTTACTGTACAAACTAGATTGCTTAGGGGTGAGCCATATAATATGTAGTTATCTTTGGGAATTCCTTCGGGAACGTTTTCTTACAGTTACAGTAAATAACATATCAGTAACTCGAGCTGCGGGTAGAGGTTTAGCACAGGGTGATCCGCTGTCACCCTTACTGTTTAATGTGGCCACAATGGATATTTGTAAAAGATACAACACTGATTCTATCCGCGTCTCACAATACGCTGATGATTTCGTAATTTATTGTACACATAAGAATATATATGCAGCCGCGGAACAGTTACAAACGTCCTTAGTACTTATTTTAGATAATTTATCTGAGTTAGGTTTAGAAATTTCACCGTCTAAAAGTAAAATATGTGTTTTTAAAAAGGGTATAAATAGACAAAATATTAATATAAGATTAAATAATACCAGCCTGCAAGTTGTGCAAAACGTTAAATATTTAGGCTTATGGCTTGATCGCTCTCTGAGGTGGGCTAAACATATTAATGAAATTAACGAAAGAGTATCAAAATTTCTAAGTATCCTTAAGTTTGTTGCGGGTTCAAGTTGGGGTATTCACCCTAAACATTTGAGAAAAATGTATATATCTCTCTTAAGAAGCCGTTTAGACTACGCTAGCTTTTTATACGGTGATAGCTGCGACACACATTTATACAAATTAGATAAAACTCAAAATCAGGCTATGCGAGTTATTGGTAGTTTTATCAAAACGACACCTATTCATGTAATGGGCAGTGAACTAGCAATACAACCATTACATGCGCGTAGGTGCTACTTGGCCGGAAAATTTATATTGAAATGTAAATCGTTATTAAGTAATAGTAAAATGATTAACTTATTAGATAATTTAGTAAACTGTATAAATTCATGGCGTAGGAAGAATAAACCCGTTTTAATTATAATGTACGAACAGTTGACACTAGTGAATGTATATTGTAGTACAAATTTAGAAATGTTTGAAAATCGGGTGTGGATGAGTTATGTAGACCTCTCAAGAAACTTAATTTATAATATTGACAGTATAAATAAACCCAAACAACAATATGGGGTGTCCGTTTTGAAAGACTTATGTTCTCGGTACATAGATACATATTTTTCAAATTACTACCAGATATTTAGCGATGGTTCTAAGGAAAGAGGTGGAGCTGGAGCGGCTTTTTATGATCCCCAGCTAAATACATTTACTCGCTTTAGTATGGAGGTAGACATATCGATTATGTACATTGAACTACTGGCTATTAGTGAAGCGTTATCGTACATACATTCCTTAAATCACGACAAATTCGTTATCTTTACTGATTCTAAAAGTGCCATCCTCCATGTAGCTCGTTGTACCTCGACAATTCGAGGAACACCGATAGCATACACTATTGTTAAACAAATTTTGGAGTTAGAACAAAGCGGTAAAACTGTACAACTCCAGTGGATTCCGTCACACATCGGTATAGCAGGTAACGAAAGAGTAGACGCATTAGCCAAACAGGCTTGTTCCGAAGGTATACCTATCTCCATACTTCCTTACTTCTCGGACCGCTTGTATCTGGTAAAGGAGTATTGCTCCAAATTGTGGAGGGAATATTTTGATAAGCGATCAGCTGAAAAGGGGATCTGGTACAAAACTATACAACCCGAACCGTTGACTATACCTTGGATAGATAATTGTTCTTTCAGTAGACACAAGCTAGTTTTGGCAATGAGGTTGCGTTCCGGACACATTCCATCTAGAAAGTTCACCTTCCTCATGGGCATATCAACTTCGACAAACTGCGAAATATGTGGAGTGGTAGAAGATGTACAACATATTCTGATGGAATGTGTGCGGAACCAACAACTGCGAGAGGTTCTACTGAGAAACAATATAATGGCAATTGGAAGATGCAATAGTATCCTGGCAAGTCCTATGTCAGATACAGCACAGGACTGTTATTCATTATACTGTGAATACCTAAGATATGTTTAGTTTTATGATATACTGGCTATGATGGAGCGACATAGTCATATTGTGGCTAAGCTCCTTAAATAAAGAATAAAAAAAAAATAAAAAAAACGGGGCGTATCGGCAAGGACGTATCCGAGGAAGTACTCACCGGGATACAAACTCGTATCTTCGGTGATGCCTTGGCTCGGAGGGAAACTCAACCCCCGAAGTTTAGAGCCAAACCGCTCTATGCTGAGGGGGTCCTAAAACTGTGGTGTGCGGATGAATATACACGCACAAGGCTACAGCGTGCCGTAAGCGACATGGCTCTCACGCCCAACGTCAAGTTGGTCGTGAAGAGCCAGACTGAGATCCCTCAGCGGGCACGTTGTGGCATACTGGTCCCTGATCCACAAGGGCTTCTGGAGGACGCGCGCAAAATTGGGCGAGTTCTGTCCTTCCAGAACCCCGAAGTGGAGGTCGCAAAGTGGACCTTGGTCAACGCGACCAAGCAAAACGCCGCGTGGTTCCTGGTGGTCGGAATCCCAGAGGACCAAGTACCGACCCTAATGAAGGCCGGACGCCGTCTCGCTTTTGGAGTGGGGACGGTGTACGTTAAGTTCCAGGGTCGGTCCGGCAGGTTTGTCGACGTCCCTCTGGGATGGGACCCATCCACGGCCACCATAAACCAGGAGCTCAAGCACCTGCCTGCGACAGAGGAGTCCAATCCTCTCCCAAACGCCCCCGAATCAAGCGGGGAGGTGCCTGCAAAGGCACCACCAACATCCCCCGCCAGTGTCGGACAGGAGGATGCGGAGGACGTTCTGGCATCAATCTCCGGCCTCCTGGGGGACGACGTCGAAACGGGCGACTTGTTTGCGGGGCTAAAACTTGGGGAGGACGAAGTGGGAACGACCAATGATGGCGTCCCCTTCGTCGAAGACTAAAGTCCTCCAAGTGAACCTCCAGCACAGCCGTGATGGGACGGCTCAGTTACGTAAATGGCTGGAGGTTCAACAAACGGCCATTGCCCTGGTCCAAGAGCCTTGGATCAGAGGTGGCCACATCCAGGGGCTCTCCAACTTAGGAGGTAAGCTTATCGACTGGCGAACATGATCTCCCCAGATCGTGTATATATGTCACAAAAAACTTAAAAACACAGGTCCTCACAGAGTTCTGTTGCAGAGATATTTTTGAAAGCAAGTTAAAATGGAGTAGCCACCTAGACAATAAATTACAAAAGGCTGGGATTACCTTCTGGCAGTGCAGAAGAATGATTGGTAAAAAATGGGGGCTATCACCGAAAATCATCCTATGGCTTTACGAAACAGTAATCCGCCCCATGATAGCGTATGGTGCTATCGTCTGGTGGCCAAGGACCGAAAACAGCACAGTAGCGGCTAAACTACAACGGACCCAAAGACTAGCCTGCATGGCAACCACTGGATGCATGAAATCTACCCCCACCGCGGCAATGGAAGCCATGCTCGGACTCCCACCCTTGGATCTGTTCATCCGCCAAGAAGCAACAGCTGCGGCTATACGCCTAAGGGCACTCAACCTATGGAGCGAGAGAAACACGCGACACACCTCACTGCTCACAGATCTCATAAAGGAGATACCCATGATAGGAGCAATGAATGATCGTGTGCCCAAACAACACGTATTCGACAAAAAATACAAGATCCAACTTCATGAGGACCACCGCTGTGAGGCTTTAAACTACGCATCTTCACAGATGGATCAAAGACTGGTACAGGCACCGGGGCCGGCGTTTTCTCGGAGGACCTTAATATATCCATTTCAACACCGCTGGGGACCCACAACACAGTATTTCAAGCTGAATGCATGGGGATTACCCTGGCAGCTTCAGCGGTAAAGGCCAGGAGAGTGGAAGGCCACTCAATACGCATACTCTCCGACAGCATGGCCGTGCTGCAAGCTTTAAACAGCCACACTATAAACTCGGGACTAATACTGGAGTGCCATCGTAAACTGAACCAAATAGGCCATTTCAATAACATAACTTTGCAATGGATTAAGGGCCACAGCGGCTCGCGCGGCAATGATGCAGCGGATGAGCTTGCCAGGAGAGGATCTGACATGGTGGTAATGGGACCTGAGCCCATAATACCGATCCCCTTTGCATACCTACGAACCATGGTAAACAAACGAACGAGAGATGAACACAACAGCTATTGGATAAATCTGGAAGATTGCAGACAGGCGAGGGAAGCACTCCCCGTGCTTGAAAATAGACTGACCAGGCGTCTTCGACAACTGACCAAACAGCAACTGCGCACGGCCACAGCTGCCATCACGGAGCACGGCTCCTTCAATAAACACCTTTATATTTAAGGAATCACCGACAGCCCTCTCTGCAGAGCCTGCATGAAAGAGGAAGAAACAGCGGCACACGTGCTCCTAGACTGCCCTGTAACCGCCACATACAGGGTAAAGTACTTCGGAAATACAGGTACGCTCCGGGAGATCGCCAGCAGCGTGAATAGCCTGCTGGCGTTCTTCAATGAGTTGGGGTGGATCGAGTGAAATGCCCACCCTCACGCAAAAACCGCGCCCTGTCGTGGAGTTGCGGATACCAGCTCGCGAAACCATACCATACCATACCATACATTCATAGTTGATTCTGATTGACAATGTCAATACAGTTGTACCGGCTGTAGTAAATGTCATTAAAACCTTGCTTGTATGTTCTCCTTTATTTCAAGTCCAAAAGATTCCGGATAAGGTTGGCGGATGTGATTGCACTTATAATGCATACGGGGCAAGACCCCTTACGGCCCAAACCAGCCTCATCAACAAGTCAGTAAATCTGCTGATTGTCAGATGAGACAGCAGTAAACTCGAATCTGTAAAAGCTAGAATCAACCATCATAACAATTATGGAAAGGAAGTGTAGGATAGCGGACCTAAAGTGAATGCTTTTGTAGGACCAGGATCGGGACCTGAAGGAAGAGGAGAGTATGTGAATATTGCAAAGAGTGGCACTCAATTTATCTTTGCATTATTATTTTTGAGAATTTAATCACAAGTAGCTCAAGCAGGATAAGAACCAAAGAACAATTAAAACTTATTAGTAAATGAACCCTTACATATAAATATACCTTTATAATTTCAGGCTGTGATGAATATATGTAGAAAGGTTGTTTAATTTTCGATAACTTATTAGTAGTTTGCCACTCATAGAATCCTTCTGCAACTATTACACATCTACCTCCATCTTGCAATATTGGACTATATAATTTAGACCCCCTTATATTTTCTAAACGACAATTGTTTGTACTTAAGTTATGTGTGTTGTAATTACCCTACAATTGAAGAAGTAAATTAATAGGTAGTTCATAAAATATTACTAAATACTTTACTGTTTCGATCACCTTATGCCAGGGTGGTATAATTCCCCACATCATTGGTTTCAGGACTCTGTTAGTTTCTGCAACATTTTTAAACCTTGTGGATGACACCAAAACTGGTGTTACATCCGTTGGTGCTATATTTTGTGATGGACTGTACTCCTTCCCTGCATTATACTCTGGTAGCCACTGAGGTTTTATATACGAATTTCCATTGTTTGACTTGTAACTACAGGCGCATTGTAATTGCTCTTTTCCTAGAGACCTGAAAATGTAGTTTATAAACACTTAACTACATCGCTATCTATGTACAAGATGCAGTGTTATATGTATACCTACAATGCGGTACGGCCACACATAATTATTATATGTTATTATGTTTATATACGTGGTATTTATTATTTTTATTTTCGAAAATTGGTAAAACTTCTTTTTTTTTTTTTCCCTTTTGGCACTAGCAAGCTGTGTGCCAACGACAAAGTTAAGGAAACTACTAAACAATACAAAATATTACCGAGGAAAGGAAAAGGAGTGAAATTTGGATAATTAGATAGGTTTGATAGTGAAGTCCAAAAAAGTAAAATAAAAATACAAATAAAGGATCTTAAAACATATAACTAAAAATCATAATTACAACTTAATATCATTCAGTAGAAGGAAAGAGGAAATAACATTATAATATAGTATGGGATTCATTAATAAGCAACTCATTCGGGAAGGAAGAGGGACCGACAAGGAAATGATAGAACGCAGGAATGAGGAACGGTCATAACGCGGACATGAGAAGAAAATATGATCAATGTCCCCAACTTCCATTCCACAGTCACACAAATCGCTGTCTACAATTTGCAACCTAGCAAGGTGGGAGGGAGTACAGACATGGCCTAGCCGCATTCGTATAATAATTGAAGCTGATAGCCTTGAACATTTAACCCTACTAAACCACGGTTTTCGTGAGATTTCAGGTTGAACATCGAAATATCTCTTACCTTTAAATTTACAGGAATCTGTGAAATATTTAGACCAACGATCTATTAAGAAATTCATAGGCAAATTCACGAGATCATGGCAATATAAAGTATAAGGATACATATCACCATCATGAACTGCTTCTTTTGCAAGTTGGTCGGCTTTCTCATTTCCCCAAATTCCGCAATGGCTAGGTACCCAAGTAAATATAACGGAGTGACCTTTGGATCGGCAAATATTTAGTAATTTTCTGATGTCAAAGATAATTGGATAATATGGTTTTTTAAATGGAAACTTATCTATGGATTGAAGCGCACTTTTAGAATCAGTAAATATTACAGCCTTTGGGAGCTTGGCTAATAATACATACTCTAATGCTTTGAAAAGACCAAAGCACTCTCCAGTATAAACTGAAGTTTCAGGGGGAAGCTTAACCTTTTGTGAAATTTTAAATTGTGAATGATAAATGCCTATACCTACATAAGTAAAACAACTTTTAGAAGAGTCAGTAAAAATATGGTGCCAGTCACGCCAATTGTCATCCACTGTCTTATTGAAATTAAATTTAGCATCTGGGTCTCCTTTATTTATACCTATACTATAGCAGATGTCAGGTGCAAGGGTTAATGATTCATAAGATATACTGTCAAAAAGGGCAAGCGATGGCGAACGAAAGACCCATCCATGTTTTGATTTAAATTTCCTATAGTTGTTAATTATGCATGGAGTGCTTTGTCGTCTCCAGAACTTGGAGTTCAGAACAAGCTGATCAAGAGCTTCTAGTTTTTTATGTAATAAATGGTTTGTTGATTCCATTATATTAAATATAAACCTATCCGATAGGTACTGGCGTCGGAGGTAAAGTGGTGGATCCACACACTCTACCTGCAGGGCATTTAGTGGGCTTGATTTCATTGCGCCCGAAATGATTCTCAGAGCCTTGGATTGTATGTCATCTAATTTTTTGGTACCTTTTTTATTGCCCCCGTCTAAAAGGAATATTCCATAATGTAGAACACTACGAATGATTGCATTATATAAAAGCTTAAGGCTAGTGGGATGAGCACCCCACCAAACACCCGTCAAACATCTCATAATGTTAAGCAAACGTTCACACTTGTTCACAACATATGTAAAATGCGGCTCTCCGGTAAGTTCCTTGTCTAAAATTAGACCTAAAAATTTTACGGAGTCTTTTACGGGTAAAATAGAGTCATTAAATTTAACTATGGGATCAGGAAACGCTTTTTTAAAATATAAATATAAAGCAAAATAGCAGCTTGGTAGATATTAGAGGTTACACTTTATTCAGACATGACCGAGTTAAAGGGACAGGGTGGGGGGGGAGTGGCTATCTATGTGGCATACAAACTGCACGATATACCCATACAAGTGACCCTTCATCCCACCTACAATACTACACAGGTTGAGGCACTATGGCTGAACATAAAATATGGTAATTTCAAAATGTTGATTGCGGGTGTCTATCGGCCAACCCATTATACCTTTGAGGAATCTGATAAGCTGCTGTTTGGAACAATTAAAAAAGCTGCGGAAACTAACAATACTTTGCTAATAATGGGTGATTTTAACCTTCCTGATTTAAAATGGCCATTGTACAACGTCGATGTAGACAAATACAATGTGCTCCACGGACAATTTGTAGATATGTACATAAATTGTAACTTACACCAACTCGTCACAAAGGTGACAAGAAAGAGAAATGATGAGGAATCACTACTCGATCTAATACTTTGTAACGAAGAAAACTTCTGTACAAAAGTTGAACACTACCCCAATATAGGGAAAAGCGATCATCAGGTCCTATTAGGGACAGCACAAATCAGTCTTCAGTCTACTAGCAAAATTGTCACACAACAACCACGTAGGAATTACTTTAAAGCTAATTATGACATTATAACCCAAACTCTAGCTGAGAAAAATATTATAGATACCAATGTTACTGATGTTGAAGATGCTTGGACAAATTTTGCAGGGATAACACACAATGTTATCGAGACTCAGATACCACTCAAAAGAGCAAATAAAAATTACAATATTAACAAACCATGGATCAATCATCACATGTTGGACCTAGCAAAGGAAAAGAAACATTTATGGAGACAGTATATCTTGAACGGTTCCAATGAATCATACAAAAAATATAGGAAAGCAAACAATCAACTATTAAGCATGGTAAGACATCTAAGAATGGAATTTGAAAGAGGAATTGTTAAATGTGGACCCAAAGCATTCTATTCCTATATGCGACAACAACTATCTTCAGCAGTATCCATACCACCATCATTGAAGGATGAGAGCGGGAGCATTACAAGTGATCAAAAACTGGTAGCTAAATTGTTTGCCCGGCAATTTGCAAAATCCTTTATTATAGAATCGGCTACACTTTTCCCAGAGATACAGATTCCTCGAGTTGAAAATTCTATAGAGTCACTGATATTTACCCCAGACAAAGTAACTAAAGCCTTGACAACATTCAGTGATTCTACTTCGATGGGACCAGATGCTTTGCCTTCAATATTATTGAAACAATGCAGCAATGTTCTTGCTCACCAACTAGCACACATTATGAACCTGTCTCTGAAAACTGGAAAACTACCTCAAGAGTGGAAGGAAGCCATTGTGACACCTATATATAAAAAAGGCGATAAACACCTGGCGGCTAATTATCGACCTATCAGCCTCACAAGCATTGTCTGCAGAACCATGGAGAAAATCATAGCAGGAGAACTAAGAGCTTCTATCAGTGCAGAAAACATCATCATAGATGAACAACATGGTTTTGTACCTAAGAGATCTACAGTCTCGAATCTCCTTGTATGCCTAGACAAATGGACAAGCCACTGGAACAGTCATCAGCCCACCGATGTCATTTATTTAGACTTTGAAAAAGCATTTGACCGGGTCCCTATTAAAAGGCTTGTAGCCAAACTTGAACACCTTGGAATTCGTGGGCAGCTTCTTCAATGGATAGAGGATTTCCTAACCAACAGGAAATTCAAAGTAAGAGTAGGCGAAACACTGTCAGATGCTTATGACGTACACAGCGGTGTACCTCAAGGCTCGGTGCTGGGACCAATCCTATTTGTGTTGTACATAACGGACTTAAAAAATGTCATTCAATCAAACTTGTCAGTGTTCGCAGATGACACCAAAATTATGGGGAACCCACTAGTCTCTCACAACATTATTCAACAAGACCTGAACCGGATAGTGCAGTGGACCAGGCAATGGCTGATCACACTAAATGTGAGCAAGTGTACTGTTTTACATATAGGTAACAATAATCCTAAAAACAAGTATATGCTTGAATCTGTTCCACTACAAGCAGTGAACTCCCAAAGAGACCTTGGAATTATTATCACACATAACCTTAAGTGGGATGAGCACATCGTAAGTATAACCAAAAAGGCGAACTCAATGTTATACATGATAAGAAAAGCATTCTATGTTATCACCAAAAAATTGTTTGTCAATATCTACAAAACATACATACGACCTATGCTAGAATACACCTTCCAAATTTGGAGTCCATATTTCAAAAAAGATATTATATTGTTAGAAGGGGTACAAAGAAGAGCAACTAAAATGGTAACATCACTGAAAAGTATGTCGTACGAAGAACGCCTTCTGGAACTGAACCTAACCACACTGGAACAGAGAAGGAAGAGAGGAGACCTTATTGAAACATACAAAATACTCAACAAACACTACAACATACCAAACATCGAAAACATGTTCACCATGAACTCCAACAGACACCTCAGAGGCCACTCCATGAAATTATGCAAGCCTCAGTGTACAAGCAACCCTAAGTATCACTTTCTGCCAAATCGTGTAGTGCAAATGTGGAACTCCTTACCCGAAACTGTGATAAGTGCTCCTAATATTAACACTTTTAAAAATAGACTGGATATACATATAAAACATTTAAGAACTCAAGTGCAGTGATATACACGCATCAGCTTTAAGCTGCTAGTGTATTATAAAATAATAATAATAATAATAATAATAATAAGAAAACAACAACATTGCTCTTGTGAATTCATAGGCTTAATCCATTTTCATCCAGCCAACATTTTAATAATTTGTGAGAAGTTGTTAAAGACTCACAGGCGTTGTTAATGGATTCATCCATAGAATATAATAGTAGGTCATCAGCATACTGTAAGATATTAACTATGCCCTTCAGCGAGGGCTCCAAATCATAAGTATATATATTAAAAAGTAAAGGGCTGAGTACTGATCCTTGTGGAAGACCTTTAAAAACTGAATGGGTTTTTCTGCTACCATCAGTAGAGTACACGGATACATATCTAACGGATAGTAAGTTTAAGATAAAGTTGCCTAGAAGATGCGGAATTTTAAGAGCTATTAGTTTGCGTTTTAGGATAGATAAAATGACATTATCATAGGCACTATTGATATCTAAAAATGATGCAACCACAAATCTGTTGTTTGAAAACGCGAGATGAATGTCAGTAGTGAATACACTGATACTATCTATTGTACTATTTCCTTTTCGGAAACCAAACTGGCTTCTTGATAATATATGATTACTCTCAATGTACCATTCCAGACGGTTTTTAACAAGGTGCTCAGCCACTTTAACAAGAACAGACGAAAGAGCTATTGGTCGGTATGATTAAGCATTGTTGGGTGGTTTACCAGATTTTAAAATTGGGATAACCTCTTGGAATCGCCAAGAAGAAGGGATGTTCCCAGAGGTAAGAGCAGAGTTAACTAGATTTAAAAAGTAAGTTAGACTATCATAACTTAAATGAGCAAGAAAAGAGTAAGTTATGCCATCTTCACCAGGAGCAGAATCTTTAACGGACGATAGAATCCCCTTCAACTCATACAAACTGAAGGGCAAGCACAAAGGAGTACCTGTGTGAATGACAGGGAAAAGAGCTGTGGTGGGAGAGTGTGAGTCTTTCTCTGCAACATAAGGGGGAGCTAATATATCAAGAAAACTGTTAGTCAGAGAAGAAGGAAGTTGACACTGAGAAGATGAGTCATTGAAAGTAGATCTAAACCGTTTAATGCTACGCCACACCTCTGAAGGACAAGTTGTCGGGGACAAAGAGGCACAAAAAGCCCTCCATCCTTGAAACTTTTTTTCCTTAAGGATGGTACGGGTTTCTTTCAATGTTTGTGTCAGGTAATCTAAGTTTTCAGGTGACATATCTTCAGCATATATTTTCTCAGCCTCTTTTCTTTTTTTGACAGCATCAGAACACTGTGCATCCCACCAAGGTGGCAACGGAATCCTATTAGATGCAATATTCTTAAAGGGAAACAATTGATCAGCAACATTAATCAGACACTTGGCCAAAGCGTCGTTGCAATCATTCTCGCCACCACGCACAATTTCTGGTAGTAGTGAAATATTAGCATCTACTTGGGTTCGAAATTGGTGCCAATCAACATCATGTAAAGTGTACTTTAATCTGGGGCATCGCTTTCTGATGACAGGACTACTAACAGGTGAGGAGATAATAATTGGAAAATGATCACTTCCATAAGAAGATGAAAGAAGGGACCACGACAGTGAGGAGGCTAGGTTAGGTGTACATATTGATAGATCCACAGCACTAATTATTTGGTCTGAACCTGTACGGCGAGTGGGCTGACCCGAATTTAATAGGCATAAATTATGATTGTCCAAGATATTCAAGAGCCTTCTACCATTACTTCTCGTCACGCTACTTCCCCAATATTGATGGTGACAATTAAAATCATCCATAGCCAAAAAAGGTCTATCAAGCGAAGAAATTACATTTTCTAACTCTCTTATGGCAGCATTGGAGGCCTTCGGAATATATACAGACACAAAAGAAATATTGTCAATAATTACACCGACAATATCAATAAGAGAAAGAATATTATTTGCAAATGGAATACGAGAAAAAGGTAGATTATTTCTGATTAGCATGGCTACACCGCCGTAGCCGTCATTTCTGTCACTACGTATGCAGGTGTAACCACTAATACCAAATAATTGCCAACTTTTTAGCCAGGTCTCTGATAGAGATATTATAACAGGATTAAACTTATTGACAAGATGAAGAAGATCAGTTTTTTTAGGATTTACTGATCGAGAATTCCACTGGATTATGCTGTCCATTACTGAATTGATAATTTGGGGAAATGTTTGCAAGGTCATTGATGTCGGCGTGGGACGGTTTTATAATTTTTTTAAGAACTAACATACCAATAAGGTTTTTAATCATATCGACGGTAGGACTTCGGTTTGTCCGCCCACGATTTAAGGGCTGGGAGTTTGTAGAATCCCCCCTGTGAAGGAAAAGTTACGGACGCCCTCCCTTTTTGATACGATTTTTTGAATATTCTAACCTAACTTTTGCATTTTCTTGTATTGACATCGATTTGAAGGTCGAAAGGGGGCGCCGAATAAAATAAAGGGGACAAGCAAGCATGCAGCAGGCATGGCTTCTGTCACGGCTCCGGCGCTGCAGGGCTCCGGCGGTCCCGTGCGAGCTCCTCGCCCCTACGCGCCTACGCGATTTTAAATAACACTCTAGGGGTAGGGCAGACAAGACTACGTGGAGTCGGTTTTGCAGCGGTTTGTTTCTGTCACGATGCTCCCGCAGTAGGCTACGCTCACACAACACCACCATCCCCTTCGAACCTAACCTGTCCGAGCCGGGGTGCCCCAAGTCTCAAACATAGCCTTCTAACCTAACCATATTGAATCCGCCCTGGCAGCATTATAATTATATTTTAAATAAAAGCAACAATTTGTTTATGAACACTTATTTAATAAATTTTAAATACTAACAGGTTGTTTACAAGATTACTATAATTAAAATAAAACAATGAAATTTAAATTTAGTCATTTAATCAATTTTATAAACATATTCGATAGCTTTTAATAGTTCCTCGAAAGGATATTTATGCTGTATCCATATTTTTTTCCTCCACGAATACTCTACAACCCAATCTGTGAAATTTGCTTTGTACTGGCCTTTATTAAATAAAACTTTTAAATTTCGCCAGTGGCTTTCTATGCGCTGGGTGTGTGTCCCGTCTGGTGCCACAAATTTATTCATGGGGTCACTGTGGTTTACTTTTTGTGAATGTACCCATATTGAGGAAGGCAATCATATGCTCGTTTTACGTTTCGTTTCACATATCGGCAATAGTCGGTAAATTATTGTAAGTATAAATGTAATAGCATTCATTTAAATCAGCGAAATATACGTAATAGGATAAATGTTAAAACCTCCTTAAAATGTGGTATTATGAATTGTTTTCTTTTTGTTTTTTGAACATAGACTGTGTCATGTATGTGTGTTATATTCCAAAAATATATTTTAGCTGAATAAATAATAATAATTTACATTGTGTTATTGTTGATATTATCATTGGTTATGGGCATTACAGTAACCACTATTCAGTTAATATAATATTTATGATTAAATAAATAAAAAAGTGATTATTTTTCTCGTAAGTACGTAGGTATACATTTGTCATCGTAAAATATAATTTTACATGTATGTACAATGACAGGAACAGAGAAAAAATCATTAGATGGTCTAATCGTAAGTACCAGTTCCAATAATTCCATTGGTAAATTGGAAGGTGTGAATAACTATGGCACTTGGAAATTTCAAATGAAATTGCTGTTGATTGACCATGGTTTGTGGGAGTTTGTGGGAGTTTGTGGATGGTTCTGGTGATGTCATAAAGAATCCGGCCAAGGACCAAAAAGCATACGCAAAAATTTGCTTGAATATACAAACTATTTGTTACCCGCATGTTAAAAATGCTAAAACGGCTTCAGAAGCGTGAAATAACCTCAAGTCTGCCTATGAGAATTGTGGAATAAGTAGAAGACTTGCTTTAAAGAGAAAATTAGCTCAAATAAAATATGATGACTACAATTGTATGGATCATTATATAGGAAACATTGTATCTGTAATACAAGAGCTAGCAGATATTGGCTGCAGTATTGACGATGAAGAATTAGCAGAACTTATGTTAATTGGCTTGCCAAGTGAATTTGATCCACTAATTATGGCAATGGAAGCTTCTAATACAAAGTTAACTTCCGATTTTGTGAAATGCCAATTAATCCAAAGTGAATTCAAGAAACAGTCTGCAAATTCAAATTTAGAACAATCCGAAAAGATTTTATAACAAAGAACAAATTCGTTCCTACCTGTCACAATTGTCATGTCAAAGGGCATATCAAGCCTAAATGCCCAAAGTTAAAGAAGAATTTAAAGAAGAACTCATCTCAAAATGATTCATCACCATCCAAAAAGGGAAATAATAGTTCTTTATTTTTGACTGAGACTGCTTTAGTTAGTCATGTTTGTGATGGTGATAGCTGGTTTTTAGATTCAGGTTGCTCTAGTCATATGACTAATCGAAAAGATTGGTTATTTAATTATTCTTCTGATGTTAAATCTCAAATCACTACAGCTAATAATGACACAATGTATAGCGAAGGCGTAGGGAATGTCAATGTTACATTAAGCGACAATAATATCAAAGTTATTAAAGATGCTTTATATGTACCAAAGGTAGCAGCAAATCTTTTGTCAGTTAGCAAAGTAGCAGCATAAGGTTATGTTTTGATATTTGATGTTGATAAATGCAATGTTTACAGGAGGGATAATGTGTCCGTTACTGGTTCCTGTGAGCTACAAGCTACTAATGTGGGTGGTTTATACAAAATTGATCAAGGACAGGAATGTTACTCAACTTTATTAAACAAACAAGAGCCTAAAATGTTCACCGAAGGTAAAGCTTTTGTGTCTAGTACTGACTTGTTGGAGCTATGGCATCGCCGCTTAGGACACTTAAGTTTTAAAGGTATGTTAACCCTCCGTGATTCTCTGGCTCGTGGTATTAACTTTCCAAATGGAAATCTGAATACATGTCCTCCTTGTATTGAAGGTAAACAAAAAAGTAAATCTTTTCCCCGTGGTCAGGCACATAGAAGCGTGACAAAGTTGGATTTAATCCATACTGATATATGTGGACCGATGTCCGTTAATAGTTGGAGTGGTAGTCGTTATTTTATCAGCTTCACTGATGATTTTACGCGATAGTCTTTTATTTATTTTCTGGATCGTAAGGATCAAACTACGGTTTTGAATACTTTTATTGAATTCAAAAATGTGGTTGAAAACCAAACCGATTGTAAGATTAAGCGTGTCAGAAGTGACAACGGCACAGAATATTGCAACAAAAGTTTCGAGAATTATTTGAAGCAATGCGGTATTGTTCACGAAACTACTGTTCCATACACACCGCAACAAAATGGTGTTGCAGAGCGTCTTAATAGGACCTTAATGGAAAAAGCAAGAGCAATGTTGCAAGACGCTGGCTTAATTAAAAAATATTGGGCTGAAGCAGTCAATACTGCTTGCTATTTAAAGAATCGTAGTCCAAGAACTGCTCTTAATAAGGCTACTCCTGAAGAGCTATGGACTGGTTCAAAAGTTAACCTCAGTCACCTTAGAGTCTTTGGTTGTACAGCATATGCCCTGACTCCACAATGTCAACGTACAAAACTTGATCCTAAATCGAAACCCTACATTATTCTAGGATATTGTGATCACACGAAAGGTTATAGGTTAGGTGATCCAGCTGATGGTAACAAAATGATTAAAGCTCGTTCGGTTGAGTTTATTGAAACTGTTAGAGGTATTGAACACATGGCTAATAAGTCAAATAACTATTCTATCAATTCAATTAATACTGTTGAAGTTTTGATTAATAATCAAAACACTTCTCAGACAGAGACAATTGACATTGACTCTAATGTTGATGAATATGCTACACCAAATGTATCTATTCAGGATACTGATGATGTTGAAAATGTCAATCATATTAAAACTCAAGCTTCTGAAAATACAGAGCCTGCGCCTATGAACTTAAATTCAATAGATTCAGAGGTCGCAGAACACTCTAGACCTGTACGTACACACCATCTTCCCATTCGATTTAAGATTATGAGCTGTTTCACTGAAATAGGCTTTATGGGGCGGAGTGAACCTCGAACGTACAATGAAGCTATGAAATCTGAGAAAAGCAAACAATGGTTAGAGGCTATGCAGGAGGAATATACTTCTCTCATTTTGCATTACGTCTGGGAACTTGTAGATCGACCTAAAGATAGTAACGTTATAAAATGCAAATGGGTCTTTAAAGAAAAAGTTGATCCAAGTGGTAACTTTGAAAAATTCAAAGCACGTTTAGTTGCTAAAGGATTTACACAACAATATGGTATCGACTTTGAAGAAACCTTTGCACCTGTCGTTAGGCATTGTACTTTACGTTTACTATTCGCAATTGGTGTTCAAAATGACATGGACATAGAACATGTTGATGTTAATACAGCTTTTCTGAATGGTGATCTCAGGGAACGCATTTATATGAAACAACCCACTGGTTTTGAGATTGAGGGGCAGAATAAAGTCTGTTTACTTAAAAAGAGTTTGTATGGACTTAAACAGGCTAGTAGAGCTTGGAATGAAAAAGTCCACAAAGTCTTAGTTACCAATGGTTACACACAATTCAAAACTGAGAAATGTGTTTATTTAAAAAATAAGGTAATAATAGCCTTGTATTAGATGACTTCTTCATATTCAGTTCTATAAATCTAATCTATCTAATCTATCAGTTCTAATGAACATGAAAAGAAATTGCTATACAAATTGCTCAGTTCTAACTTCAAAATTAAACTGCTTGGACCTGTGACACAAGCCTTAGGTATGAAAGTTGAAAGGAACCGAGAGCAAGGTATCTTGAAGTTAAGTCAGTCTGAATACGTGAAAAACCTCCTAATCAAGTTTGGAATGAATGAATGTTATAGCATAGCAACTCCAATGGAAGTTAACTTTAATCTTCCAAAAGCTGATAAGATTGATCCAAGGTTTCCGTATCAGGAACTAATAGGTAGTTTAATGTACCTCGCTGTTTGTACGCGCCCTGACATAGCGTTCGCGTGCAGTAAGCTCAGCCAATATAATACATGTTATGATGAGTCACATTGGACTGCTGCTAAGCGCGTATTACGGTATCTTTCAGGTACAACTAGCTTCGGACTCAATTTTAAAAGAGGCAGTAAGGACATAGTTATTTCATCCGACGCAGATTGGGCGGGGGATACAAGCGATAGGAAATCATATTCTGGGTTTGTAACTAGAGTAGGAAATTGCGTAATAAATTGGCATAGCCATAAACAACAAAATGTAGCTTGCTCTAGCACAGAAGCAGAATATTATGCGCTTAGCAATGCTGTAAAAGAGGCAAAATTCATACGTAATTTTTCACAGGAACTCAATTATAGAGAATGGTTTGAATCTAAACCCGTCATCATATATAATGACAATCGCAGTACACTGAAAATGGTTGAGAATGAGTGTTTTCGTAGGACTAAACACATAGATGTTCATCATCATTTCATCCAAGAATGTGTTAATAGGAAATTGATTCGTTTAGATTATAAGCCTTCATCAGAATTGGAGGCAGATCTATTCACAAAGGCTTTACCTAAGATTAAACATAATAATTTTATTAAATGCTTAGGGTTAATATAATGCTCTTAGTACATAATTAAGTTTTTTTTTTTTATTTAGTTTTTTTTTTGTTGTACTCTCGCCTTGTGTTTATGTTATATATTGATGGTGCACGTGCTCACATGACTCGAGTAAGGGGCAGTGTTAAAACCTCCTTAAAATGTGGTATTATGAATTGTTTTCTTTTTGTTTTTTGAACATAGACTGTGTCATGTATGTGTGTCATTATATTCCAAAAATATATTTTAGCTGAATAAATAATAATAATTTACATTGTGTTATTGTTGATATTATCAATAAAATATGCACAAAATTTAACTTAGTCACTAAATAGACGAATTTATTTAATTATTAAATGAAGTAAAACATTTTAGTGCGTTAACCTTACGTAAAACGAAACGTTCAATGACGAGACGAAATGTCAAAAGCATCAAAAGTGACAAAATATTGGTAATTTTTTATGATTTAGATTATTTTTTTTCTCGTTAACCATTGATCTCCATAACTTGAAACTTTGCGAGGAGGCTTCTAATAATATTAGCTTTGTGTAAAAAAAATATGGACTCCCAACTCGTGGGCGGACAATCTAAAGTTGAGCCACTATTTCTATTGAAACTTTTTATACGAATGAGGATTTTTTATACCATCAAATATAATAATAAAGCTTTTCGTACATCGCAGTCGAGGCGCAAATATTTTTCAGTAACAAATTTGTAAGGGTGTTTTTTACTAAATCTACAAATAAAAACACATGATTTTTATTGAATACTTCCTGTTTCATTTACAACGTAGGTATTGCATATTTTGGGGTGTGTGTTGGGTAACCTCCTCGAGTGTCGCTCCGATTCCGATCCCGCTGCAGTCCGGGGGGAACGGAATCAGAGCGGCCGGTACACCCTGGGCGGCGGTCAATGGCTTCCCCTTCACCCCGTCATAGGGTTGGCATTGATCGTCGGCCAATACCCAACGTGGCGGGAACACATCGCTCTCCGTACTCCTCTGCTTTCAGAGGAGACAGGATGAGCGATGCTGTTAGTGGTGAGATGACCCAGGGTCAGCCGGGGTGCGAGGGATATGCTCTATGGGTTTCCTTACACCCCGGCGTCTGAAGACCCGAGACGGCGTGCGGTTTTAGTCGGTGCAAGCCCGACATAACCGCCCCCGCTGGCCGGCGGGGGGTATCCGAAGGGATTTCCGCACGATAAAAAAAAAAAAAAAAGGTATTGCATATTTTTAAGTAAAATATATAATATTTACAATCACTATACTAGTAAGAAATTCAAGTAGGTAGATGAAATTAAAATACCTGTAGGCCGGCAGCCCTATCGCGTGTTTACGTACCGAGCGGCCGTAGGTATTTATTTCAAGCATAGGGCTTAGTTCCACTACTTGTTACTGCTACTACTACTGTACTTTCACTGCTTTAGTCTTGATCGTTTTTTTTTCTACTGTTCCTACATAATACACTTTGAGTATTGAGTTTCTTAATACTCAAGGATAGTATACCAACGTTTGCACACAACCATCCAACACAACAAATTTGTATCGGGCTTGGCACGGACATCAACACACAATTTAAACGCGTATTTTTGTCTTTAGAATTCAATCTGTAATTCAATTATTTTTCGTTTTTCAATGCCCGTTCTTAGTGTTTTTTTTTGTTTTTGAAGCTATTTTTAGGTAGATTTCGATGAAATCTACCTAAAAATAGCTTGCTAGCTAGCTCGATCTACCTATTGGTTTCTTGACTACTGTCGAATTTTAAAAAAATTTCTTCATAGGAGGTCTAGTTATGACCCCCTGAGTCCGAAATGACCACTGGTCAAAAAGTTAATATATATATACATATATGTATGTATGGTTCCACTTCCCAAAATTTGCGGCACTCTCACGGTCGCATTTTTGCCCGGATCGCTTTCAAACTGCGGTCAAAAATTGCTTGGGTGTAAACTTACTTTAAGTTCGTGAACGGGTGGAATCCGGCCTAAGGGGACGGTAGGGCCTCACTTTTTGTGAAATCAGTTTTTCCTCAAAATTTCACGTTCCATGAAAGATATTCGAACCGTTCTAATTTTATCCCATAGTATACATGAATACCAACAACTTTTAATTATAAACCTATAAGATTAAAACTTTAACTAAAAGTGGAGGGGGGGGAAACCAAATTTTTTCGGGAAAAATATCATAACTTCTAACCGGTGAACATTCTTGCAGTCGGAAACATTTTTAATCGATAGGCCATTTTTAATTCTAAAATATGATGTCTGAAAAGTTTTTCGCTAACAGTTACCGTTTTCGAGAAAAAAATATTAAACTGTTTAAAGTCCGTAGTTCTCTATATAAAACAATATTAATTGCTTCACGAAATCTACCTGTGCGTTCCCCCTGCGGGAACGGATTTTTTTTTAATTAAAATTTTACTTGTTCTCCCATTTTGGGGAACGTAACTTAATTCATATGGGATCACCCGCATACGGGAGCTTAACCAAACCCGATGTTTAAAGAACTTTTACAAGGTAGCTACTGTAAAACATTGAGGAGTTTCCTTGATTGTCCTTCGTCTCCATCATCAGACCCCTATAATGACAGTCACAACCCATCTAGATGTAAAGGTTTCATCAATACAAACTAATCAAGCCCAAACACCTGGTAATTACTGTGAATCGTTCAGAAGTTCCCTCTACTGTCTTTCGGCTCCATCATCAGATCGACTCCAGCACTTCATTAAATAGTGGTGATTTAAAATATTTAATGAAAAAATGAACATACGCCCTACTCACCCCTACGATTTTCGAAGGTGCCCGAAATCCTGGTTATTTTAACATGGTACCACCCTTGGGATATTTCCTTTCCAATAAGAAACACGGTAAAAGTGAAACTTTTTTTGACATTATAGACATTTAACTTAAAATTTTTAGAATAATATTCCATTAAGGGTATAAAAACATCATTTAGGATTCTCGCCACAGCGTGTGATTGAGCGTCACGTGTGCCTAGAATATTTTGGTGATTTTGTGTTTTTTGTGACAATAGTGACATTCTACTGTGACTGGATACTATATTTACTGTGTGTGTCGTCCTAACTAACTGGTATCAGGTATTGTGCCGTACTTTAATTAATCCCTATTGTTTATAACCTATGAATTATAACAATGGATAAAGAAAAACCGCCGGACCCTCCTGATATCCAACGCCCTTGCACACCCACTTTTTCTACTCCTGATCTGCAATGCCCTCCCACCCCTTCGTTTTCTGCCTCTCCTTTCTTTATAAATGAGACTATGCCTAATGCTGATACACTGACTCAGTTTGCTACAGTAGCCTGTAGCATTGCAGAAACCCCAGCCTTAACATCTCGCAAACGGCCAGGGGAGGTAGAAACCACCCCCGTCCCTAATCGACCCCCAAAGCAGCCTAAAAGTCAGATTGCTCGTGAAAAATATAACGCAAACGACAAGGCTCCTTATATAGTCCACGTTTCCCGTGTTGAACCTCAACCCTCCTCTGGAGCAACTCTCCACCCTGTCACTTTTGGTCTATTCCTTCTTAAAAATAATATCTGTAACGTCTCTAAGGCTGGCGTTAAAAGGGTTGGGAGGAACCGCATATCAGTTGAGTTTGCTTCCCACCAGGATGCCAATGCTTTCATAGCCAATCCCACTCTAGTTAAAAATAGTTATACTGCTTCTATTCCTTCTTTCAACGTCACACGTATGGGAGTAGTTAGTGGGGTACCCGTTGACATGACAGAAGATGAAGCTAAATCTTATATAACTGTTCCCCCAGGCTGCGGCCGAGTCCTCAAGGTTAGAAGAATTAATCGCAAAGTAGTGAGAGATGGAATCCAAGAATGGAAGCCCACTGAAACTTGCATCCTAACTTTTGATGGACAAACTCTCCCAAATAGGGTATATTGCTGCTATACGTCCTTACCTGTAGAACAATATATTTACCCCACCATTCAATGCCGTAAGTGCTGCAGGTTTGGTCATGTAGAGGGTATCTGCAGGTCCAAGCCTCGCTGCCTTAAATGTGGTCATGATCACCCCGGTAATGGGTGCTCTATATCAGAACAAGATGCTTTCTGTATATTATGCTCGGGAAACCACTTTGCTAATAGTAAGGTGTGCCCGGAGTATGGTAGACAGAGGGCCATTAAGACGGCGATGGCCGAAAGAGTAATATCGTACACTGAAGCTAGCAAAACGGTTCCTCAGGTCTCTCGAAGCTATGCTGAGGCAGCTAAAGGAGCTTCTTCAACATCATACCGTAAAACGGTATTCCTTAAACCAAAATCTCAGTCTGCACCCTCCCCCTCGTACGATAAAGTTTCCCACCAACAAATTATTGGCTCCCCTCAATCTTCACAGCCGAATGGCTGCGCTATGGTTAACTCCCCTACCCACCTCCCTGACAACACCTCTTCCATCGTTGATATATTACTACAACTTTTGACTACATTAATATCTCCCAATAGCTCTAACCTACCGTCCAACGTTGCCGAAAAACTCATAGCTCTTTTAGCTAACATTAAAAATGGCCCCAAACCAATTGTTTCTTCAATGGAACGTGAGGAGCGTGACTCATAAGAAGCACGACCTCATTTTCCTCCTAAACAAACATAAACCTCTAGCTTGTAGCATAGCTGAGACTTGGCTAAAACCAAGTCTAAACTTCCGAATTCCTCAATATAATATTCTGAGATGTGATAGACCTGATGGCTACGGAGGGTGTGCCCTCCTTGTAAACAACAAAATTCCCTTTAGGTCCCTGCCAGTGGTTGCACCTGTGCGGGATATTAGCATAGTAGCCATAAAGGTAGAAGACCTTACTATAGTTTCTATTTATATTGCTCGCCCGCATCCAAACCTCCTACCAGTACTCAGGAACTTATTTGAGAACTTTGAGAGCCCCTTCCTTGTAATGGGAGATTTCAACTCCCATCACTTTAGGTGGGGGTCAGATCTTTGTGATGCAGCTGGGGTAGGCTTGGTAGCAATCCTAGACGATCTCAATTTGTGCATTTTAAACAATGGTTGCCCTACCCGAAAACCTATGCCTGGTCAACGTAAAAGCTGCGTTGATCTGACATTCTGCACCCTTGATATTGCTGCATCTGCTCAATGGCACTGCACAGCTTTGGCGCACGGCAGTGATCACTATCCAATTTGCACTACACTAACAGATAGAACTTATTTGGTAAGAAGCCCTCCTCCTCTATTAAAATTTAACTTGACCAACCCAGATTGGCCAAAATATTCAGCTCTGTTGGAAGATAAAATTCAATACCTTCCAAACAATAACACACAAAATTCAGACTATTTTAGTCACTGCAATGCCCAGAGCTGGGTGGATAGTCTTACAAGCACTATTAACGAGTGTGCAGAATTGTCCTTCCCCATTAAAAATAGTGCTAGGGGTAAAATCCCTTCACCTCCGTGGTGGGACCAAGAATGCACTAGAAGTATCAGAGATAGGAGGGAGGCGGAGAAGAGATACAATGCTGACATGACCATAGAAAATTTATTAAATTACAAACATATTTTTGCAAAATCGAGGAGACTGCTCCGACGAAAGAAACGCACTGGATGGAAAACATTCTGCTCTTCCCTGTCTCCCTCCACCCCGTCTTCGGTTGTGTGGAGGAAGATAAATAGCTTTCGTTCTGGTTGTACTCCTGCTCTGTCTTCTCTTATATCTTGTGAGACTGCTGAGCTGTTTTTAGCCAAGATAGCTCCTCCCTATGTTCCTTCCATAGCGGAAAGCCAACTATCACAGGTGGTTCTATCAGATGACCCATATGACATACCATTCTCTAGCGAGGAGCTGGACATGGTACTTAACTATGTCCAGGACTCAACACCCGGTATTGATGGACTCCCCTATTCCTTCTTCACCCACTCTGGTAAAGATGCAAAGAGCTACCTGTTAAATATAATGAATTATTGTTACAAACATGGCTGGATTCCAAATCAGTGGAAGACTCATATTATTATTCCCATTTTGAAGCCTGGCAAACATGCAGATGACCCTAATAGCTTCAGACCAATTGCACTGTCATCTGTTATGGTCAAAATTCTGGAACATCTTTTAAAAAACCGACTGGAATGGATCGTTGAGTCTAGAGACCTCCTACCGAGCTCACAGTTTGGGTTTAGGAAGGGTCTCAGTACAATGGATAGTGTTGCGGTACTGGTAACTGATATCCGGATTGCCCTGTCCCGGAACCAATCTGTCGTGGCGTCATTTCTGGACATATCCTCAGCATATGACAGTGTCATTCTCCCTATTCTCAGGCATAAATTGCTACAGCTGAGTATACCGGCGAGGATGGTTCAATGCATATGCCAAATCTTTATGCATCGCTTACTGGTCCTGAGGGTTCGGGGGGAGGAGTTTGGTCAGCGAAGGGTATGGAGAGGGCTTCCTCAAGGGTCCGTGCTTAGCCCCCTGCTGTACAACATATATTCTGCTGACATTAGCTCATCCTTAAACATCAATTGCCAGATCTTGCAATATGCTGATGACTTGGCCCTATATGTCACGAATGATTCCATCGAAGATGCCGCGACATCAATCTCCATCTCCTTGAATTCCCTGAACCAGTGGCTACAGGATCATGGTCTAAGCTTGGCGCCATCTAAGAGCTCAGTGGTTATATTCTCACGCAAAAGAGTTATACCTAATGTCCAAGTACGTATTCAGGATCTTGCCATCCCAGTCGTCAGTAATACTAGATTCCTAGGTGTCTGCTTGGACTCAAAACTGACCGGCCTTTGTCATCTTAACTATTTAGTTAAAAAGTGTGAACGTACCTTTCCCATCCTAAAAGCCCTTGCTGGAGTCTGGTGGGGAGCACATCCATTCACAATGAAGCTGGTGTACAATGCTCTCATTCGCAGCATCATGGATTATGGCTTATTCCTACTAGTCCCATGCAACAAAGGTGCACTGGCGAGACTGGACAGGTTCCAGGCTAACTGCCTTCGGGTCATCTCCGGCTGCATGAAGTCCACCCCGGTCAATGCTTTGCAAGTCGAATGTGCAGACCCACCTTTGGCCCTAAGACGACAATATCTGGCTTCTCGCTTCATATACCGCACTATCAACAAAAAGTCACACATCCTACTACAAAAATTAAGCATTTTAAGCCATGTATGTAATACCTCTAACTACTGGAACTGTAAAGAAATTCCTCTAATACTCCAAACCTTCAGGTCGGTCCAAAATCTAGAATATCCGGTAGTTCAATTTGACAGACTTCCCCTCTTTAATTTTAAATTTGAAGTTTTGTGCTTCACACCAGATATATGCCTTGACACTGGTATAACCAAAAGCTCACCTTCAGCAGATTCAGCTTTTAATGCACTAATTTCAGAACGTTGGAGTGGGCATCACAGATTTTACACTGATGCCTCAAAACTGTCAAACGATAGCTATACTGGAGCGGCAGTTTATTATCAAAACTTCAATATAGTCTTAAAGTTTAGGTGTCCCAAGGAATCCTCAGTGTTCACGGGAGAGTGTGTTGCAGTACTAGAAGCATGTCTGTTTATAGAAGCTCATAATATTGCACATAGTGTAATATTCACTGACTCTTTAAGTTGCCTCAAGGCTCTCCAGCAAAACCCTTTCCGCAACAGATTACATGGCTCCCTCTTATTGGAAATTAAAAACTCTCTGTTCACATGTTTTAATAGGCGAAAGACAGTTCAGTTGGTCTGGATACCAAGCCACAGTGGTATTAGAGGTAATGAGTGTGCAGATGCTCTAGCCAAAAATGCCATCAGTGCTCCATCGTCAGATCTTAAGCACCTCACTCACCAAGGATATTGTTAAGGACCGTGGTTCGTAACAGACTATGACCTGATAAGGTTCCAAATAGACTGCCACTACTTCGCGGTCGCCTTCAGTGGACTGTATTTGTTGGATGTTGAGTCGAAGAATGAAACACTTGGATGGGTGGACTTCATTGACGTCAGTGAGGCATCGGATGTACTTGGCCCAGCACTACTCTTGATCTACTACTTCCTGTTGAGCTTCCTTGTTCCTTGAGAGACTCTTGTTGTCTACTTGTTGCCCAATACCCAATAATTTCCTACCAAATAGTCCCTGCTTTTATAGTCTTTTGTAGTGCTGGCCCGCGATCCAAATTACCTCACCTCCGCATTTCCATTTATTTATAAAACTTATGTTTTACATATTAATTACATAGCATATATGTACATAGGTAGAGATAAGACTTGCACGACGATAGGTACTTACATCTGTACCGTGCGACGTCGGGTTACTGAATGACGGGCGGATTGACCCCTCAGACTTATATATGGGCCTTGCCTCCCGCGAGCTACTATATAATAAAATGGCACCAGCCGGGGGAGCGCATATTCGCTTCTTACGGCGTGGGAGGCAGTCGCGGGGTGTAATTAAACTTACATACTGATATACAAAGTCGTATTTCCTATTTATACGAAGTTATGTTAGATTCTGAGTAATGCATTTACGTAATTATATTTGCAATTACGCTTTTCGGGGAATGTACTTTCTTTATTAAATTTGGCTCTAACATACTCAATTACTCAGAAAACTAACTCCTAACAGTAGTAAGCTATTTATCTTAGCTTAATATCAAAGTTATTACATAATTACGTTTTAATTTACGTAAATCTAACATTTTCATAATTTATTCATTATATTCACGCTTACTTAATCTACGTGTCACTGGCACATGTGTCTATGGTCTATTTGTGTCGTGCACATTCTCCCGCCGTCGCTGACCCTGGTTCGTCTGCGAGCTCCGTTGGTAGCACGACGATCTTCTTCGTAGGCCTCCTCAGCACGTGTCCGCTGCTGGTGGTGACGTCCACGACTCGTACCTCGCCGTCGGCTCCTGGGAACACCCGGCTGACGCGTCCTCGCGGCCAGGTGTTGCGCGGCAGATTAGAATCGCAGATGATGACGACGTCCCCGACCTTCGGGGCGACGCCGGTGCTGGTGGGCTCCCGCCGGTGTTGCAATAGGGGAAGGTACTCCTTCACCCACCTCCTCCAGAAGATGTCAGCCAGGGCTTGAGCTCGCTTCCATTGTTGGCGAGCAGTCACGTCGTCTGCAGAGAAGTGCCCTGGTGGTGGCACATGGCAGTTGGGCCCGATGAGGATGTGGTTCGGCGTGAGGGCCTCGGGATCGTTAGGATCAACCGAAACATGTGTGAGGGGTCGTGAGTTGACGATATTCTCGACCTCTGTTAATAAGGTTAACAGGATCTCGTCGCTGGGATGCTTTTCCATCATGGTGACACGAAGCACTTCTTTCACTGCTTTCACCATTCGCTCCCATGCCCCCCCCATGAAGGGTGCGGAAGGGGGTATGTACTTCCACACGATGTGTTGACTCGTAGTTTCTTTTTCGAGCGCGTCGAGTGCGGCTTCTGCTAGCTCCTTCTCCGCTGCCTCGAAGCGCGTAGCGTTGTCACTCTTTTTCTTTGTCGTATCTTCTATCTCGGCGAGGCGGTGTGCAACGAAAGACTTATACACACGCGGCTCCGGCCTTATCCATGCGAGTGCGGTTCGCGAGTCGCTCCAATAGGTCTTCTCTGTTAATTCGTAATCGTGTTCTTGGGTGGCTTGAGCCAGGCGCGCTGCCAGTAGTGCAGCTTGAAGCTCGAGGCTCGGCATGGAGATGGGCTTCAACGGGGTCGCTCTGCTCTTCGTGGCTGCTAGGTTGTAGCGGCCGTTGAGCTGCGTGAACCACCTGCACCATCGCTCCCGTAGCTCTGCTGGGAGTGGGTCGTCCCATTCCATCTTATAGCGCCATGTGTTCTGAAAAATACGTTTACTGGGAATTAATATCGGTGAGATAAAGCCGACCGGATCGAATGAGGCTTCTCGCTTCGTTGGAGGTCGCGTGTTTGTTTCCACTTCGCGCTGGATCTTCAAGTTGCTTGCGTTAAAGCCAAGATGATCTTCGTTGACGTGCCATGTTAGACCCAATGTTTTTTCTGTCTCTTGGCCGTCGAGTTCCACTATAGCACTGCTGTCTTGTGGCAGTGATAATTCTTCAATCTTGGTGTCGCCGTCGTGTATCAGTTGAGGCGGCTTGTGCGGCTTGGCGGGGTTGACGACCGGAAAGTGAGGCAGGTACCACGTCCTTCCCTTCTGCGGTGGCATAGGAGCTGATTCTGCATAGCCTGACTTGAGTAGGTTTTCCAAATCTTCATCCCTATCGAGTCTTCGTTCGAGCGTAAGCAGACTTTTCTCAGCTTCCTTGTAGCTTTCTTCTTTCCACGGCAGTCCGGTCTCACATCTTCCATCTGGTAACCGCCGGCCTTTTACTTGCAATTCTCGCAGTTCGGGATCTTCTCGGGGGCGTCGGGGTTCGATGCCCAGTGACTCCAACTTGAGGTCCTTCTTCACTGTGTCCTCAATGGAGTCCTTTACGCGCTGTTGCAGCGTACCGCAGAATGACACTGTTGTAGTCATTGAACTGCTGCATCCGTGTTCGGGATCTTCTCGGGGGCGTCGGGGTTCGATGCCCAGTAACTCCAACTTGAGGTCCCTCTTCACTGTGTCTTCAATGGAGTCCTTTACGCGCTGTTGCAGCGTACCGCAGAATGACACTGTTGCAGTCATTGACCTGCTGCATCCGTGGAGCACCCATCCCAGCTGAGTGAGCGACGCCACAGGCTGGTTACGGCTTCCGGTGCGCAGCTGACGGGTTACGATGAGATGCCAGTTGTCTTGTCCTAGTAACACTTTGGGTGAAGCTTTTTTATACGTTATCTTATCCCGTATGTCTTCCAGATGTTCGCAGCCGTTGAGGTGCTCTTCATGCACGGTGTTGGGTGAGAGGCGGAGTCGGTCCATGGTGTGGGCGGTTAAGTCGTACTCTTCATCGGCGTACTTCCCTTTGATGAGTAGACTGACTGTCTTGCTCTCGTGCTTCATGTCGCTGTTGACACCTTGGATCCATGTCTCCTTGGTTGGTCCATCTGCCCCGATGACGTCGGCTATGGTCTCATCTATCAGCGTGATCGTGCTTCCCTCGTCCAATAAGGCGTAGGTATTGACGCTACCGCTTGGTCCTCTTAGTGTCACTGGTGCCATCTTGAGGTAGGCCTTGCGCTGACTGCGGGGAACTGCTGCTGTGGCTACTTCTGCCGTTGAGGTCGTGATGTCTTCCTTCTGTTCTTCACGGTCCCTTGGCGGCATATCGCGATGCAGTAGTCGGTGGTGCATTATCTGGCACCCGTTCTTCCCACAGGCTGGTGCTCTGCATGTGGCGCGTCGGTGGTTACTTCGAAGACAGCGAAAACAGACTCTATTCTTCTTGGCTGTTTCCCATCTCGCGGTGTTGTCTAGGGCGATGAACTGCTTGCAGTCAGGTAGCTTATGATCCTTGCTACACTGTGGACATCTCTCTTCTGATGTCTTCTTGTTGATGGTGAGCGTCTGTTCAACTCTTCTGCTTCTTTGAGGACGATAACCGGTTCTTCTGTTGTCTTCTGTGTGGTTCACCTCTGGGAGCGCGTAGGAGCTGCACTTGTCTGCCTCTTCTGACAGGAACACAGATATTTTCTTCAGTTCTGGTATGTCTTCTTTCTTCTTTGCAGCGAAGTCGTACCACTTGTTTCGGAGTATAGGTGTGAGTTTCTCGATGATACTTCTGCACATCTCTGGACTGTGTAGGTAGTGCGGCTTCCTCAAGGCTTCTATGGTTCCCACGATGTTTGCTATCTTCCCAGCGAAGATACAGATGTCCTTGGCGTTATCGGTCACTTTGTTAAGAGTCTTGAGCTTCTCCATCTCGACGTGGATGAGTGCTTCTGGTCTACCAAATCTTCTCTCGAGGGCCCTTATGATCACCTCGGGGTCAGGTTGACTCAGCATTAGGCACTCGACTGCTTCTTGTGCGAGTCCACGTAAACTTTTCCTTATTCTTGCGATATTTTCGTTCTTCGTGAAGTACCGGGTGCTTCAAAAAAATGTATACACACTTTGAACTTCCATAGAAAATTTATTTACCGTTCTACAAAGTTAAATTTCAGGAAAATAGAAAGCTGAAAGTCCAATGTAAATGAAACATAAATAACAAATGTTAATACTGTTCAAATTGGTGACCTGCAGCATCAATACAATTCTGAGTACGAGTCACCACAGATTCTGTACATCGTATCAAAACGTCCAATGAGATTTCTCTACACACTGCTTGAATCTCATTCCAAAGAATGTCTAGGTTACGTGGTTTACGTTTGTACACCTTGTTCCTGAAATTTAACTTTGTAGAACGGTAAATAAATTTTCTATGGAAGTTCAAAGTGTGTATACATTTTTTTGAAGCACCCGGTATATACCCGATTCTTCATACGTAGTCTTGAAGGCGAGCCATTCTGTACTGCTGCCGCTGAAGATCGGTAGTTCCCGTATATACTTGGGCGGCTCCCTGTTGCATCTCATAGCCTGGGATAGGGCCGCGGTGAGCGTAGCTACATCGATCACGGAGTTCTTCACTGGTGCACTTCCTTCTGATTTTTCCTGGGTTTGACACTTCTCCACTAGTTGACCCCTATCTTGGCAGGTCTGAGTGTTTTCCTCGATGTCTTGCCCCTTTTCCTTCAGGTTTGGTGCCGCAGCGTCATCCTTCTGTAGCCACGTGTTAATACGTACCGATGCCAGATCTTCCTCAGACCCGTCGTCGCTGCTCTCGTCCTGCAGTAGCCGCTGTAGACGGATCTGTTCTATCTCTGCTTCGGCTTGTATTTGCTTGAGCTTCAGTTCTGCCAAGCGTTGTTTGACCTCCAGTTCCTTCTTCTTTCTTGAACTGGTGGAGCGGCGTGACCTCGTGTCCAAAGGCCGCATGGTGCGCTGTGAGCTAGGCTCTCCATATACAACAGCGCGGGAGTGGGGCGATCCTTTTTCTGTCGTCCCCGACTCTTCAGTAGTCACAGTTGTGCTGGACGTGGTCTGCTCGGTGCTGACTGTGGCTTCCGACGCACCACTGTCCACATAACTTCTGGCCTCTTCCGTGGCCGCAGGGTGTAGTACTGATCTTGGTACTGGTGCTGATGCTGATGCCGGTTCCTCTTCCTGACGGCGCTTCCCTCCATCCCTGGTGAAAACCATTCTTCTTTCTTCAAGTTTATACTTACCTGGAATTCCGACGGATCGTGGACCTTATTCCTACCCTTCGACCCGGTTCCAATGGACCATAGACGTTCGTGACAGACTATGACCTGATAAGGTTCCGAATAGACTGTCAATTCTCCCTTAGTTGAAGAACGATGAAACGTCTACGGCTGGCAGTTAACTTGAAGTTGACCTGGATCTTCGGAGGACCGTGGACTTTATTCGGCTCCGAAGGACCAATGTTAAGGACCGTGGTTCGTAACAGACTATGACCTGATAAGGTTCCAAATAGACTGCCACTACTTCGCGGTCGCCTTCAGTGGACTGTATTTGTTGGATGTTGAGTCGAAGAATGAAACACTTGGATGGGTGGACTTCATTGACGTCAGTGAGGCATCGGATGTACTTGGCCCAGCACTACTCTTGATCTACTACTTCCTGTTGAGCTTCCTTGTTCCTTGAGAGACTCTTGTTGTCTACTTGTTGCCCAATACCCAATAATTTCCTACCAAATAGTCCCTGCTTTTATAGTCTTTTGTAGTGCTGGCCCGCGATCCAAATTACCTCACCTCCGCATTTCCATTTATTTATAAAACTTATGTTTTACATATTAATTACATAGCATATATGTACATAGGTAGAGATAAGACTTGCACGACGATAGGTACTTACATCTGTACCGTGCGACGTCGGGTTACTGAATGACGGGCGGATTGACCCCTCAGACTTATATATGGGCCTTGCCTCCCGCGAGCTACTATATAATAAAATGGCACCAGCCGGGGGAGCGCATATTCGCTTCTTACGGCGTGGGAGGCAGTCGCGGGGTGTAATTAAACTTACATACTGATATACAAAGTCGTATTTCCTATTTATACGAAGTTATGTTAGATTCTGAGTAATGCATTTACGTAATTATATTTGCAATTACGCTTTTCGGGGAATGTACTTTCTTTATTAAATTTGGCTCTAACATACTCAATTACTCAGAAAACTAACTCCTAACAGTAGTAAGCTATTTATCTTAGCTTAATATCAAAGTTATTACATAATTACGTTTTAATTTACGTAAATCTAACATTTTCATAATTTATTCATTATATTCACGCTTACTTAATCTACGTGTCACTGGCACATGTGTCTATGGTCTATTTGTGTCGTGCACAGATATGATCTCCTAAGTCTACCCCAAGTCCACCTTGAGAGATCATGGCAAGCCGATTGGTCCAATAGCAGCAAGATCAAAGGTAAATTTTACTATGCGGTTCAACCAGACATAACCCCAAAGCCTTGGTTCTATAGATACAAAAAAGTTCCCAAGAGTGTTATATCTGTAGTCTGTAGACTTCGGGTGGGCTTTTGCTGCTCCCCAGTGTTCTTGCAAAAAATACGCGTACGAGATTCCTCCCTGTGTGAGTGTGGCCTGGATGAGGGCTCCTTAGACCATATTTTTTTCAACTGTCCCATAAATAATTTGGATCCTGACTTATACACTTGCTTAATTGATCTTAATATACCCACTCCTATGAATTTTGCTTCTCTGTTGACCCAGTTTTCTCCAGAACTTTTCAGGCTGTTGATTGCCTTTATTCGGTGCAACGCCATCAGATTATGACAACCTCTATTCGTCTTAACTTTGTTGTGGTATTTGGACATGTTCTAACCATTTATGTGTGTCTATATGTATATATATGTGTTTGTTATTTGTGTGTGTTTCAGTATTTTATGGTCACTCTGCAATGCTCACATTCAGTCCATCAAAATTTATAAGCAGGCCACAAAAACTCCACTGCACGTCTGACATTGGCAGAATTGTCGACACATACGTCGACTTCAGTTGCCATTTTTAAAAATTGAATTGAATTGAACATCATTTACATTAAGGTGGATGCTCCAACCGACCCTTCCGTACATTTTATGTAACACATAGATAGTAACATCATTATTCTGAACATAGACACTTTTTTCCATAGGACTATCCATTTGATCAATTTTTTACAATAGATAGGCGCGCAAGTTTACCTTTTTTCTAACAACTTGCATAATTTATTAAAAGGTCTAAGCACCTAGTTTTTAACATCTAGTTACGTAACATTAGAAATTTTACCCTAGATGGCGTGCTACCGATATAATAAATTTATAAAAAGCATTAAATATGTACCAACTATAATTATACAACAATGGGATTCGATACAAAAAAACATTATAATACAATTAAAAAATATTATAACATATGGACCATACATACAGTCACTACTTAGTCACGCTCAATAAAAAAATAGATGAACAGTGATTATACTCAAAATCAACGATTTAATATGGGCATATCATCTTGCTACAGTGTTGTACTATTTTAATAAGTAATTAACTTCAGTGAAAACCTGCGAAATTGTGCTTAAGAGTGTAGAAACAAACAGTATTTGAAGTGCATTCTATAAATCTACCCTAAAATCTATTACCGAAAACTGACCTATGGCAACCCGCAGTCCGTAAGCGACGACGGCGGCACTAGCTTGGACTTCTTGTATTATCTCTTTGTTGTAGCCATACAACCAGTTTGGGCTGCCTTCGTGGAAATATAGCATCGATGGCTACACAGTGATACAGCCTATAGGAGCGATAATTGAGCGACAGTTTGCTTGGTATAACATTGTTCCACATATAACATTTTTTGACCTGCACCACGAAATAGCAACAATCACTAGTGTTTTTTTTCTTTGTAAGAAATTTTAATCCTCTCTGATTTTTGCCACTGACGCACACATTATTTTACAACTTTAACTGATTATCACTAATAAACTACGAATACATACACGAAATATTAAGATTTCATAACTGCAATATATTTGAATGTCACATTGCGAATTATTATATAACCATTTTATTTTAAAAAGATTGGTATATTTGCATTCTAACACCAATGGTTTATTTTATTTAATGGTAACAATTAAATTAAAATGGAAACGATTATTCATTCAAGTTATATCTTTATAATTTAAATTCAAACCCCAAGTTCTATAGAAGAGCTTTAGTGTTAAAAAGTCATACTATAATCAATATTATTTTTTAACATTTGAAATATTGACGCGAACGTCTAAAAGCGCAACCAAGAATGGGCATTCTCCTTTGTCACAAAATTCGGCCGGGTAGGTACCACCGTGCACGATGGCGAAAAACCCTCCATAGTAATTTCAATCAATTTCGGTTTGATTGCGTTCAGGGGTCAGCAAGTGCATAGCCGGGCAGGGGGATTGTGGTCGCAGCACTAGTGGGACCGGTGGGTGTCACGCGGTGCTGCGACGACAATCCTCTTCTGATGAGGCCATCAAGCTGAGTGCCACCATTGTTAACATGGTACGTGTATGTAATGGTGATCCTCTTTCCTGAGACTTTACCTTCAGCTTACCATCAGGCGAGGTGAAGTCAAATTGACGTATCCTAAATATTAAAAAAAAAAGACCCGAGACGGCGTGCGGTTTTAGTCGGTTCAAGCCCGACATAACCGCTCCCGCTGGCCGGTGGGGGGGTATCCGAAGGTTTTTCCGCACGAAAACAAAAAGGTACCGGAGTGTACCATCACAGCAGTGTTCACAAGAACGCCCCGCGTCGCGTCGTTGGCACCACACACGCGTATATAGGACCGGGTTTTCGGCAGTTTTCGGGGTACTTCCCCTGATTTTCACTTATTTGGCTAGTTAAATTTTTGTTTCTAAATTTACCGAACTTACGCAAGGTGCCCATGGTTTGTGACGCTTGTGGAAACTGGTACGAACCAGCCTTTCGCGGCTGTCACCACCTGATTCCAGTTATCCTAGATTTTGACACATTTTCACGCGGATTACCAAAAAAGCGTCTTTTCACTTTATCCCTACTCCGCGGCCGACCGTTTGAGACGATGTAATAAAAGTTTCACTTTAATAATCATCGAAATCGGTTGACGTGATATTGAGTTATTCGTCCATTTTTCGCGCACTTAGTGCAAATTTAAGACTTACAGGAACTACAGACCACACAGGAAGCACTAGCATTCAAATAAAAAACAAATCATCAAAATCGGTTCACCTAGTCGGAAGCACGTAGGAACAAACATAAGAAAAAACAGTCGAATTCAGAACCTCCTTTTTTGAAGTCGGTTAAAAAGAAAACGTTGGCTGACAGCTGACAGACAGCCGACCACAGGTTAGACTAGAGTCAGTCTGTCAGTATTCAACTCATTAGTGTCAGTGTCACTGTACGGGCAATTTAAGATGATGGGAAATGATAATACTGTTTAGATAGATCAAACGGATATATTATCTAACAAAGGGTTTAAAAATATGAAATAGATGAGAACGTGCGGAATGCTTGATGACCGAAAGCGAACTGAACTTATTGCAAAATAATTATAACTTTCAAATAAACAAAAATGATGATTCGTGCATTCACATGGTTCCGCAATTATGTCGAGCGTAGCAGCGTAGCTCGTACAGTCACGATGTCACATTTAGTGATCATATTCTCTTTGGTCACAATTGTCATTCATTTGTCACTGTTGTCAAAGTCAATTGATTGTCAAACTCAAATCAATCAGACAGAGACAGAGTTGGATTTATTAATAAAAAATTTAATTGTAATTTGGACAGCAAATATAAACATAATAGGTATATTACTTTTTACAGTTAAGTATTTTAAAAATCATTTCATCATGGAAATTATTTAGATCGTCTTTTGTCATAAATTTGCCAAATCGATAAAAAGAATCATGTGGAAATATGTTACGCGTCGTATCAGGGATACTTTCGAGCGAGGTGCAGGCCATTTTGAAAGACGCAGCACCACTGTTGTAAACAACACTTCAAGTAATTTCAGCGATGAGAAAAATAAGCAGCCTTGCTGTAAATGGTTTTCAAGAAACTGTACTTCGTTTGGAAATGATAGTGGAACCAACAGTAAGAAATGGAGCTTTGAACACCTCAATAAAAATTGGATAGATGCCATTACATGGGTATGTTTGTGTTAGCACGTTTATTTATATCTGTTCCATGTTATGAGAGAGATAGTAATCCGAACATGATAAAGAAGTACATATTATACACAACTTTACTTAGGGCACTACTTTTTGTGCTTTGATATTATTCAAATTTAATTATTTTTCGAAAGAAAAGATTGATTTTTTATGATTATAATTTTTCTGATTTTTAGAGTGGTGCACTGGTACTGGGATGGTATACTAGTCAGATTATTCATTTAAAGATTAAAAATCACTTCAGAGAACATCAGAAAAGTCTTACAGCAAATGACTTACTTTCATGTGTAAAGCCATATATAACTAATGGTAAAAAGAATAACTTTTATTTAAACTCTGCACCAAAAATCAAAACAGTTGTGTCAGACTTCACTCCTACTGTACATTTGGTGTCAAATGACCAGAGTGGAAGTACAAGTGAAGATTCCACACAATATGGTGGAAGTACAAGTCAAGGTAGTGATGACTTGGGGGATGTTTTGAATTCTATTGAAAACAGACTTGGCCTTGCAGCCATTGAAAATGGACAGTATCATGATGGACTAAATTTGTTGAGGTAATCAAACATCTCTTAGATATTTATTTTATTATATATGAGCCATCAGCCAAATACAAAGATGTTTAAAAATTCCCTTTCAAATAGTACTCCTGGTTTTGTTACAGATCTGCTGCAAATCGCAACCATGCACCGGCAATGTATAACTTAGGTCTCTGTTATGAGAATGGCTTGGGGGTAACTACTAATGAAAAAATGGCAAGTATATGACATCTATTGCACTGATTGAATGCTGTAGTAGTAGTACAGTGAAATCATGTAATAAGTAAACAATATGGACCTTGCCTGTATTCCGTTAACATGTTACATATTATATGAAATGGGGATACCAGAGGCTGGTTAGACAATCCACTAATATCTGTACTCTTTACCTCATCATTTTTCCTTTTGGGGAGATTATTAATATTTTTTCTAAATTCCTCTTTACAGGCAATGGAGTTTTACAAATCAGCTGCTGCTTTAAAACATCCAGGTGCCTTATACAATCTGGGAGTTTTTTATGGACAGGGTCGAGGAGGACTCAAAAGTGACCAAGTAACTGCAACCCGGTTGTTAAGACTTGCTGCAGTACAAGGTCAGCAAGATGCTATAGATGCTCTTAAATCGCTTGAAGTCAAGAGTACAGAACTTACCAACAATGATCTAAAAATCTGGAGTTATCAGCATTCACCATTCCTGCAAAATGACAATTATGTGCCTACACAGACTAGGTTGTTTGTGGAAAACATTAATTGTTTCCAGGCACAATTGTGAAGCTTTAAATTACTTGTAATATTAGTCATATTATAAGGGTGGAGGTGCTTTTATAATGCAAAAACCAGTCAGAAAGGGGCAAGTAGAATGAACATAAGATAAAATATGATAAGGAAACATCAATATAAGAATGTGGGATGGCTTGTACTGCAAAACTCATATTACGACTTGCTCCTAAAAAAATTTATTAGAATAGTGTTGAAAACTGCATTCAGGAGTTAAATCCTTGAAGAAAGAAATGTTATTTTCATTGTCTGTCTTCAATTGCTCTTCCAATATCAGTAAAGATATTTGCTTCATTTTAAGAGTGCACAAATGTTGTAAGCACAAATTTGTGACAAGGCTGTGTTGATGTATTAAATCAATTTTAACTTTCAAGCATTTAATGCACTGAAATTTATTTAAAATAAATTGTTTCTCTGTTTTAATAACTTTATCAAGTCAAAATGAGAATGAGATGGTTATTAGATTTTTTTTTTATCTTATTTCGAATCGTTCATTGTAAAATACTGTTGGCAGGAGGATAAATCTATCCTGATTTACAGCAAAGTTATTTGGTGTACCTAGTAGTAAGATCTACTAGCCTGTTTTATTAAGCTGAAGTTTAGTGCCGTCAGAACAATATATTTTTATCTCAATTTAAATTTAATTATTTGTTGCTTTGTAGCCTTCTTGTACTTTGATAATCTCATTAATATAAACAACTGAATAATGAACACAAACGTCTGATCCAGTGTGTAAAATGTATGGATAAAATATACTATGAAAGTGATCAGCAGTGTTTTTATTTTCCCACTTCACCTGCTGTTATAGGACATCAGGTGAACTTTATATGAAGGAATTATCGGAATTATACGCATGCACGATATGGATTCCGTAATCATGAAGCTTGAGAGCACCGTTAAAGCTAAAGAACAGAAACTGTCACTTCTCTTTCCCATCCTTGACTATGCAGATGCCAGTTATCTAGATCTCACTGAGGACCAACTAAATAAGCTTGAGAGACTCCAGAACCTCTGCATAAGATTCATATTTGGTCTTCGCAAATATGATCACGTTTCTGAATATCGAAAAAAGCTCAAGTGGTTACCTATTCGCCTTCGCCGGAATGCTCACATACTCTCCTTATTGTATAGTATACTTTTCAACCCTGCTACTCCTTACCTTAAAAAACGTTTTAACTTTTTGAGCGATACACATTTCAAGTTCTTGAGATCGGCAGAGAATTTAAGATTAAAAATGCCGGGGCATTCTACAACTTTCACAGACAAATCCTTCTCCGTTCAAGCGGTTCGTTTGTGGAATGCTTTGCCGGTAGTTATTAGACGTGCACAATCTTTATCGGTGTTTAAAAAATCCGTTAGCGATCACTATCTGCGAGACATCGGCTATGTCTAGACATTGGTTACTTAGATCGTATGATATATATGTATGGGTATGTATGTAGTATATTGCGAATATATATGTATATTGTGTAATTGTAGGTGTGTACATATTTATAAGTAAGTATTTGTATAGTTTTAAAATAATGTTTAGTTTGGCAATGATCTGAAGTGTACCTATATTGATTAAGTACACCACTCTACCCATATATGAATTCCGACTTTTTTCTCCATCCAATGGTTGCCTGTAAGAGATTGCCACAGTGCGATAAGGCCGCCAATTGTATATACCATAATGTAATATTTGTATTTCTTTTTATCTTATTCTTGGTGTACATAAAGAGATACCTACTACTACTACTGGTTGCGGAAGGCGGGTACTATGGTGCACAGTGGACTGTAATGCTAATTGAGAATTCTAAGTAATCCTTTACGTGGTGGTGATTACCGTCTGCTCGATTAGGTGTATATTCGTCGGTAAATGAAATATGTTGGAGTTAGAAGAACATAGTTTTCAAATGATACTGGTGGTAGAAATTTGATGACACAAATTTGTCACAAAATTCGGCCGGCTGGGTACTACCGTGCACGTTTGCGAAAAACCCTCCATAGTAATCCAATTTTGGTTTAATTGCGTTCAGGGGTCAGCAAGTGCATAGCGGGGCAAGGGGATTGTGGTCGCAGCACTAGTGGGACCGGTAGGTGTCACGCGGTGCTGCGAGGACAATCCTCTTCTGATGAGGCCGTCAAGCTGAGTGTCACCATTGTTAACATGGTACGTGTATGTAATGGTGACCCTCTTACCTGAGACTTTACCTTCAGCTTACCATCAGGCGAGTTGAAGTCAAATTGATGTGACCTAAATATATAAAAAAAAAGATTCATTAATCAAATTTGTATGGTTTATTATATTTTTAAACAGATACAGTATATTTGCGGCACTGCGACTTCTACAGTTTTGTGGTTATAATAAAATACTAGAGAGCGTGTATAGCCGTCACAATTAAAAAGCATCTTGTGTTTGTCAGCAGATAATGTGTAACTAATAAACATCTACATAATAACCTATTTGGCTTGGCACTGACTTCTTCAACAGAAAAGTCTGACGCGTATTTCTGTAATTAATTAAATCTGTAAGTCAGTTATTTTGCACATTTCAGTGCCTTTTTGGGTACCTACTGAAGTCGGTTTACCTTCTTTAAATTAAAGTTGTTTATCTCCCTTTATAGTAAACGTTAATTTATTGAAGTCGAATTCTGGTACAGCTGCTAAATATGCACTATATCGAAAGAGCTAAGTACTCTTTGGAAATAATGAGTAGGTAAAGCAAAATGCTGTATACTGACGACAGATCGTTGAAAATGCTGCCAACTGCTTAGTTCAAAAGACATTTGACGTCATGTTGCAACGTCTGTAATTTCTGAACCATTCAACTGGTAGCTCTGTTTTTTTATGGGACAACCTTTATAGCAACTTTCTTACAAAAAAGAAATGAATGAAATCGGACCACGCAAGATTCACATTTTGACTTTCATCTCCCTCCTCCAAGGGAACCGGGCAGAATGTTAATAATCGATTAAACTAAGAGTTTTAATACCGATTTCGAATCAAATCTGAATATAAACATTTTGCAATCCCCTTTTCTCCATTTTAGGGGTTAAATATAAAAATGACGTAACACGTGTAATTAAATCTTTCACAGAATATAAATGCCAAGTTTGAAGTTGATCAGACTAAGAAAACACGTTCCATACAAACTTTTTCTTTTTCACCCCCTTAGAGGTTGAATTTGCAAAAATCTTTTTTAAGTGCACACCTACGTCACTTAAGGAATAATTGTGCAAGTTTCACGGTGCAGACCCAGCGGTTTCAGCTGTGTGTTAATCATGAGTCAGTCAGTTTCTGTTTATATATATATAGATATTCAGAATGTTCGTCGTAATCTGTATTCGTACTCCAAGCACGTTTATGACCATAGTTAGTTGCCTCTGCCTCGTATAATCGACACAATAACTTAAAATAGACATCGTTTTTGAAATCTGTTGTCTGCCTTCATAGTCAGTCTGAACAATTTCAGCATGTCCTGGACCACAGTAACCACTACCTCGTTTCAGGATGGTTATAAACTTAATTATAAATCAATTTACATTTTGATTTGGTTCCGAGGAGTTCCCTGCTGTATCTTCGGATTTCAATGAAAAAATATTTTTTTAAATATACACAACAAAAATATTGATGGAAATGGATAAAAAACACAAACATGGAACCTCCTCCTTTTTGAAGGCAGCTAAGGAAAAATACACGACACAAAGCTTTGGAATTATTTATTATATTACTTATCAATATATCATATGCTATATTTTACATAATAATAATTACGACATATTCGTACTCACCTATCGTAACTTTGTACAGCAATTAAGATTTTTATTTTTTACGACACACTACAATTTTACCTATGTATATTTTAGTCAAAAACATGATAAAATAACTGAAGTTTAATATACTGTCAAAGGAGCTAAAACTGAAACATAATAAAAATCGACTCCCCAGTTATATTACCATATCACTTTGTAATTGTTTATCGTAGATTTAAATATCAAAAATAAGCTTTTCATGAAAAAAAAATTAAAGTTGTCCCTAAATATTCAAGCGGGTGTATTTTTGTAATAGTATAAAACAATTGCTGTTTCCATGAGCAAAACGAAAACAGGAACTCACCAGATTCAATAAATGAATGATTAGTTCCCAAACAGAATACCATCACTATGTGCGAAAAATATGCTTAATAATGTTTGCTTCTCACCTAAAATAGTCAATGATGAATTGGTCTTACAATCTGTACCTAGTAATTGATATCTTCATAATATCACGAATGTCACGCTCACAAAATAACACGCATACAACATTATTGCTATCACAAATAGCAAAAACTAAAAAGATCATCAGAAGATGCGATTACAAATATATCGTCACTTATTCTAACTATATTATGAGCGCGTACGGTCATACGTTTCCAAAATCATGTCAAGTGAAAATAGGAAGTCATTTTAGACTGAGATGAGGAAAACAAACGAAAGAAAACAGAATACCTAATAGATTTATTATTAGCAAAAAAAAAATTTTCTCGCGAGTTTAGATTTTTTACCTTCAATATCAATTTAAAATACTTATAAGATATTTCAGTTTTATGTTATGTTGAAATTAATGTTGTAAAAGATAGATACTTCTACATAATAAGCTAAGTAAGGAATTTTACAACAGTAAATTTATTGTATTCAACATGCGAGCATAGAAAATTAACTTGAAACCACGCCTACTGTTGAAAACCTGAAACAAACAGTAATTATGTTTTACTTTGTGTACAATTGATAGAAAATTATTACCATCATGAATCTTATTCAGATTGGATGGATATTCTCATCACAACTCATTCCGATTGGATAGATATTCTAATCAGAACCCATTCCGCTAAGTTTTCTATCTTAGAGAACTGCTTTTGTCAATGGTTTCATTGTCATGCCTCGAAGCGATCACAATTCCGCAAAAGGACAAATTATTTGGATGGGATGATTGTTGATGTAATCAGAAGTAGCTAAATTTCTAATATAGTAGCGATTCCGATAAGGCTTACTTCGACACCAAACTCGCAAATGAAAATTTTTCACCAGAGCGTTTTAGAGGTAAAAACATAATAGCTTCTAATTAAATAAATACCATGTATTGAAATTCTTTATGGAGTTACATGTGTTAGGGCGGCATAGACTCATTATAAACTTTTAAATTTATTTTTAGTTTTTAAAATAACGCAAGTCAGGCGAGTATGTGCCTGAAAGGATTAAAAAGAAATGATACACGCTAAATTACGACAACTAATACCTAGGCGTACTACTTTATTATGTAATGTTAAAAACCTGGAAAATTACAATATTAAACCAACTTGACAGTATATTTAAATACCTAGGTATATTCCTTAAGCTGCAAGGTCATTTAACGCAGGGCAAATAAAAATTTAACTATTCAGTCCACTTTCTGGAAGACTAAGCGGTTTGTTCAAATGTTATTTACAAAACGAGGTGGCTATGAACCATCTACATTACACTAACCTAACAATAGTGTAGCCTTATAAGGCCACGCGTCTGGCGTTGTTCCACCTTACACAATTCTAACCACATTTTGCGATCGCGAATAATATCGGGTGATCGCGAAAATTAGGTTTACTTACCGTTGTGTCATTTAAGATTTCCAGGCCTAACTCTGGCTTATATCAATAACTCTCTGTTCCTTTCTATAAAACTATACAAGTAATAACTTTTTCATCCCTCCTGTTCGGAAAATTTTATTTTCATGGGAGATAGTCGGGTGGAAAGTACCTTATTTCATCCCTAGGGTGTTTAATTTTAAGTTTTGCTATGGAGTCCATGATAATTAAGTTACGTCATAATGCCTTGATATCATGACGCTTTTTTTACATGGCCGCCTAGATGCACGTCTCGTGACCAACTCGATTACAATGTAACCAATAGATTCGATTTTCAAATTTTTCTAATATTGGCAGTATGTACGTGAATTATAACTGTTTTTCAGAATTAAAAAAAAACACGTTAAGTTTGCTAAATAATTAGCGGGAAAACGAGATTCAATATATATAAATACCTTGTGTTAATTGTGGTTAAAAATGGTTTCGGAAAATGATTCCAGTGACATGGTTATAAATTTAACTCCCGATGAAATTAAAGAACAGGCAAAAGCTGTTGTTAATAATCTTTTTCCAATTTTATTTTAAATTTTAACTAATTATCAATATACCTGTTTCTTAAATGTGTGTTTAGTATTTTAATTTCCTCACATAGTCGAAATGAAAAGTAGAGTGTTTACCTCGGGTGAAATGGCTGACTTTCAACCCTTGTACTATTTCATCTCTCCTGTGCGGAAAGTTTAATTTTCATGGGTAAAACCACCTGGAAAGTAGCTTATTTCATCCGTGGAAAGTGTAAGTGGAAAGTATTTTTTTTAAATTTTAGGGTTTGCCATGGAGTCCATGATAATTAAGTTACGCCATAATGCCATGATATCATGACGCTTTTTAGGGTTCCGTTGCCAAATGGCAAAAAACGGAACCCTTATAGATTCGTCATGTCTGTCCGTCCGTACGTCACAGCCACTTTTTTCCGAAACTATAAGAACTATGCTGTTGAAACTTGGTAAGTAGATGTATTCTGTGAACAACATTAAGATTTTCACACAAAAATAGAAAAATACATTAACTTTTGGGGGCTCTCCATACTTAGAACTAAAACTCAAAAAAATTTTTTTCATCTAACCCATACGTGTGTGGTATCTATGGATAGGTCTTCAAAAATGATGTTGAGGTTTCTAATATCAGTTTTTTCTAAACTGAATAGTTTGCAAGAGAGACTTCCAAAGTTGTAAAATGCCCCCGCCGTCCCTTGTAACTTCTAAAATAACAGAATGATAAGACTACAAAAGATATATGATGTACATTACCATGTAAACTTCCACCGATAATTGGTTTGAACGAGATACATTAAGTAGTTTTTTTTTAATACATCATAAATCGTAAACCGCAATTTACCTTTCATTCAATAACTCAAATATAAAAATTAAAAAAAAAAAATATGTTACTTCCTGCTACGGAACCCTTCATGGGCGAGTCCGACTCGCACTTGGCCGCTTTTTTTCTACATGGCCGCCTAGATACTCGATTACAATAGATTCGATTTTCAAAACTTTTCTAATGTTGGCCTTGTGTTAGTTGTGGTTAAAAATGATTTCGGAAAGTTATTTCAGTGACATAGATATTAATTTAACTCCCGATAAAATTAAAGAACAGGCAAAAGCTGTTGTTAATAATCTATTTCCAATTTTACTTTAAATTTCAACTGATTATCAATATACCTGTTTCATTAAATGTGTGTGTAGTATTTAATTTCCTTGCATAGTCGAAATGATAAGTAGTGTGTAACTCGGGTGAATGTCACCATTTCACCCTCGAACTATAGGAGCTCCCACTTCGTTCGAGCCCCAGAAATATCTCGGGTGAAATGGCTGACTTTCAACCCTTGTGTAACAATCTACTACGACGCAGTGTTGATAATGATTATAGTCTTTTTTCTTTAGTTTGTGCACCATGTTAATTGTAGAAATATTTTATTGTTATCGTAATATTTTATGAAACAACATGAAATTCTTAGTGACTTACACTAAGAATTTCATGTTGTTTAGCTATATAAGTGTATGACTGTTTGTTTCCTAAATAAATAAAAATACAACGAAAATTTATTCATTTCTTTTTTTGCGAAATTTTCAGTACATAAATATGTAAAACGCCACGACAAACTATTTGGCACTAAAAATTCAAATTGGCCAAATTTCAAGCTAGCCTTAGCTAGTGTCAATTAGTGTCAACTAATCCGTCGGGGTGGCGCGCTTTCGTCGTTTGTTCGGATACCATATAGCATTATCGGCATACAGATCCCGTTCCCGTAACCCGTGGGAACCTATTCCAGGGAAAAGGTAGAATATTAAACTAATTTCAGACTAAATATATCTCTCGTTTAGTCGTTTGAGTATGTTGAGTAACACATACAACCTCAAAAAGTGTTTAAAAAAAAAAAAAATCTACATGTTACAATCATACTTGCCCAAATAAAGATTGAACTGATAGAAAGTTAGAATAGGATGGTAGAATATTTATAAATACATAGATTATTCCTTAAATATTAAGTAGTGCATGCAATTCTTAACTGTCGCGAAACTTTGTTACCGGCTAAGAGTCCAATGTTATTTTTAATTTACCCACGAGATATGTATCATAGCTGTTAAGTTTCTAAATAAATACATAAACATCTTCACAAACTTTAACATTTATAATATCAGTAGAATTTGTGTTGCGTTTCGGGTGAGGAATATTTGTGTCATCTAAACGGTCGTGGTAGTTCGCTTCCGTTATGCAATTATTCGAGTACCATATATATGATGTGTAAATCCTGTACCTAGCTAGTACTTGCGCGGGTAGTCGCGCGGCGGCGGTGCGTAGCGGTCGGGGTAGGGCGCGCCGGGCGGCGGTGGCTGGTACTGCGGCGCGTAACGCTGCTCGTAGCCGTAGCGCGCCTCGCCACTCGACGACCACGTCTCGTTCCCGCCGCCGCCGGTGTTGCCACCTGCGGGTTGCAAACACTTCTGTTACCGGATCAACCCTAAATTCGTACATTATATAGTAAGATAAATCGACACCAGCAACTAACACGACGCTAAATTGAAATTTGATCGTTTTACGTTCTTAGTGCCAAATAGTTTGCCATGGCGTTGTAATGTACTGAAAATTTCATATAAAAAGTCCAAAAAATTAAAGAAGTTTTTAATGACACAACGGTAAGTAAACCTACTTTTCGCGGTCGCCCGATATATATTGAGGTAAATGTGTTTAGAGGCGTGTAAGGTGGAAGAGCGAGAGACTCGTAGCCTTACAAGAATACGCTATTGTTATGTTACAGTAGTATAGTTTGTTCGTTTGTTAATAGCCACGCATTTGTAAATAACATTTTGATTTAGCCGCTTAGTATTCCAGAAAGTGGACTAAATAGTTAAATTTTAGTTTGCACTATTGGCTTAAGGAAAATACTGAGATATTAAAATATGTTGTCAAATTGGATTATGGTTGTAATTTGTTAGTTTGAAGGATTTTAACATTGTGTAATATATTATGCTTACTATGGGTTGGTATTATTTGACATGAATTCCTTTTTAATCCTTTCAGGTACATACTCCACTAACTTAAAAATAAAGAAAATAAATTTAGTAGCATATAATGATATTCTATGTCGTCCTAATATAATTATCTTCATAAGTAATTCAATACATGATCTTCTGATGTTATCACGTTTTTACCTTCAAAACGCTTGGATGAAAAATTGTCATTTGCAAGTTAGCGTAGTCTTGATAGCTGGTGTCGGAATGAAGTATTCTTCACTAAATTTTGCACGGTCCGGTTATATGGAATGTACGAAATTACAGATGTATGAGGCCCCACCAAGATCTTCGTGGCTTAAGCCAAACTTCTGATCACAAGGCTTTGGCGCAGGCATTCTTCTCGGAGTTGGAAAGGTCAGACGGCAGTCGATCTCGCAAAAAGCAAGATAATGAAAGAGAGTCCAATGAATTTTAAATAACTTCGATTCTTTTTCTTTGAGAAGGTACACCATTATGGATCAGTAAATAAGTTGGTTCAATCAAGACATGCACAGAAATATGGATTATGGAAGTAATTTTAGTACAATTCGAGTTAATCTATACTAATATTATAAAGCTGAACAGTTTGTTTGGTTGAACGCGCTAATCTCAGGAACGAAGGATAATGGATAGCCTTTATTGAGAAAGGTGCTAAATATCATCACGCTACTATCCAGGGGAGCGGAGCAGTAATCAAATTTGCATACATTATTGTAAAACTAATAAATAACAAGCATATGGGTTAAATAGGTGTCATGGTGGAACGAAGTATGTCACGGGCGAAGCCGCTGGGGACAGCTAGTGATAAATAAATGAAATCGTCCATTCACCTGTACCTTTGGCGGGCGCCGCAGCATCAGGGTAACGGCTCGACGCATTCCAACTGCGCGGCTCAGGCTTGCCCGGCGGCGACGGCCGGTAAGAACGCGTGTCCCGCGACTCGTAAGATCGGCTGAAATTATCTGGGGTTTTTATAAGTTGCTTTATCAACATCCGTAGTGTAATGGCCCTATCTTATAAACGCTTGCATATATGATAGGGCCTTGATCTTAATACATATACTAGATGACCCGGTAAACTTAGCAAAAAAAAAAAACAATGGCACAGTATACAAATTTAAAAAATCAAAGATCATGAAAAGTTCCACCCACTCTCGAGTTATAAACATAATATCTGGGTGCTCGGTTTTTCTTATAATGCGCAATTTTTATCGGCGCCGCGCCTGATGGTAAGCTGAGGTGAAGTCCAAAGAGTAGTAGTGGCCGCCATTCCAGATGCTCTCCCTAGAATGTTAGGCTTTGACGACCTCAACAGATTACTGCAGAAGGATAATAAAAATCTAGTCTAAATACTAAGTAAATTAATACCAAATAGTTTTTCACTTACCTGGGCTCCTTAGGTCTGGTACCTGGTGGCATTGGCTGCCTAGAGTCTTCATTTGCACCCCCATTGCTTGAGTATTTCAAATTGCCAGCTGTAACAAATCAATTATAATATAATTTGTGACAGAAGTCAGAAATACTAAAATCAAAGGGGTTCAATTTCTGGCTAAAAATAATGATTTTCCAAAAATAATGCAGTTAAGTTAAGTTCTTCTAAATCGGGCCCGAGACTCCTTTGGGCACTTTTAGTTATTACTCATAGTTCCAGATTTGGCCATCCACGCCCACTGAAGTAAAACTTTTTATTAGCTGCAGTAAAATGACATTTCAAAATGTACATACATACATACATACATAAACTCACGCCTATATCCACGTAGGGGTAGGCAGAGGTGCTAGCACCCACATTTCGCCAGTTTATGTTTAGGTCCCAATGTAATAGGTGGCGAGCCTATTGCCATTAACCGGGCACTTATAAACCTGCGATAAATACACACATAACTTCGAAAAGCATCGAAAAGTCATTGGTGTGTGCCATGGTAAAACCTGGGATCGAACCCGAGACCTCGTCTCAGCAGTCCATTACCCATACCACTAGGCTACCGCGGCTTTTGACAATACAATACTACAATGACATTTCAAAATGTCATTCCGTAAAATAATGTTGACCGACTAATTTCAATAAGGATGTGATTAGGTTCGCAGAAAATCTAATTGTTCCATGACTAACTCATAATGATCATACTTAATTCTATCTATTATTCATAAAAATAAAAGGCTGTATAAAATCTCAAGTTGGTACTGGTTTTTGTAACTAAAAACACAAGATGGAGATATATTTTTATCTCCTAAGAAAAAAAGGCCACGTATAGCTCTAAGTGCAACCAACAAACTTTGGGTCAGAAACGTTTACAAATATGTGTTTGAAGTGAAATCTACAGAATCAAACATTGAAGTTCCAAAACCAATATCCGTCCGCACTGATTATTCCGTTTTAAAGGAGCACAAGGCGAACGACTGCGAATCACCAAAACCTCCCGAAAAACCTGGCCCAAAACTTACATTTGAAGAAAAACTTGATGATTTCACATTCACCTCTATTAGACGAATTGTACATCAGTTCTTTCATAGAAATGAAGTACCCACCATCGCAAAAGTTAGTTTACCTGTCATCACTAATCTTTTTAATATGCGTTAGGTATAATTTGTTTTCTCCCACCCCATGTGGAATTTTAACCAATTAGGTAATAACTTTAATATTTTTTAGGTGCTGCAAGTTGTAAATGAGAAAAATTATGAAGCATCTTAATTTCAAATTCGCTACTCGATTACGCAAGAGCGTACTTATTGATAGACAAGATATAATATCATGGCGCCAGCGCTACCTGCGTTTAATTAAACAATATCGTAGGGAGCGAAGATACATATATTATCAAGACGAGACCTGGGTCAACGCTGGTAAGTGTCAATTCTTAGTTTCCTATGTTTGTTCCCCTTTTATTTAGCTGTCGAAACTTATGATTCGTATTTGTTCTTTTCAGGTCATACTACAAAAAAACCTGATGGAAGTATAAGATCTTCTCGGCAGGCATTTTTAGACGGCCTAATTACGGGATTAAAAAATCCCACAGGAAATAGCAAACGACTCATAAACAGTTACATAGGCGGAGAAGAAGGCTTCCTGGACGACGGACTTTTTATGTTTGAAGCAAAGAAAGGTACAGAAGATTACCATGATGAAATGAACGCAGAGTGTTTCGAGGAGTGGTTCGCCGGCATTCTACCCAAACTCAAGCCGAATGCAGTAGTCGTAATGGACAGACAACGCGCCCTATCACTCTAGGAAGATCGAAACAATCCCGAAAAGGTTTTGGACGAAAGCACGAATTCAAGAGTGGCTGACCACTAAAAATATTACATTTGAACCAAATATGGTGAAGGCCACTCTCATAGATAGTGTGAAACAACAAAATCATACTGAGAAATATGTCGTGGACGAGATGGCTGCACAAAAAGGTATCAGACTTTTAAGACTGCCCTCTTATCACTGAATTGAACACCATCGAGTTGGTTTGGGCTCAGGTAAAGAGGCACGTCGCAAACAATAATAATAAAACGTATAAAATGCAAGAAGTGAAAACTTTATTCCAAGAAGGAATCAACAAAGTGACAGTGTGTCTCACACTATAAAAGAGGAAGACAAAATGTGCCACCTCGATCATATTATAGATGAAGTGACTGACAGATTTGTCATTAGTGTGACCGAAAGCGACAGCGATAGTGATTCCGAAAATGATTGATTAAATAACATTGTTATGACATTTTTGTTTCATTTTGGATGTACGTCCCTATACTTCCACTCAAAAAGATCAATCCTTTACTATAGTAATAATAATAGAAAAAAAAAACATTACAACTTAATATTAAATCCCTAAAACAAAACCAAACTGATCATTCATTTATTGAATGATTCACTTACTCACTTAGCTACATCCCTATTTATTTTTCTTCAAAAAGCGGAAAAAACCCACAAAACGTCATTTTGCTGCAGCTAATAAAAAGTGCCACTTTAGAAAAATTCTGCCTATATTTATTTTCATACACTTAGAACAGAGTGAATTGCTTACATGAAACATGTCTTGGGTAATCGCGTTTGTAGTCGCCACGATCGCGATCTCGCTTGTCCGTGCCGCGGTCGTAGCTCGCGGTCATCTCGAAGCGAGGCGGCGGCGGTGCCTCGAACTGGCCGCGACTTGATGACTGTAATAGAGTTCATGCAGTACATTGTACGTTCATACAGTGTTTCGTAGCAAAATTTAGTAATGGTGTGTAGTCTATAAATTTTGTTTAACTTTACTAGCTGTTGCCCGTCCTCCGCCCGCGTGGATGTCGGTTATGGTTTATCTCTGTACCAAATTTCATCAACACCGGTTCAATGGTTTAGGCGTGAAAGCCTAAAAGACGAGAGTTACTTTCGCATTTATAATATTAGTAGATAAGTTAATGTTTTGTTTCTAGCACGACATTTATGTTACCAAGCACGTTTATGGTATAAGCCAACGTTATTAAAAGGAGAACATGGGCTAATAAACAACCTACAATGTACTCATGTTCAGCAAAATAAAATTGATTGATGGGCTTATGTAAAATAGCATTCTGATGGTGAGGCAGGCTGGTGTTACTTGATGTGACTATTTAGTGAGTTTGGTCTACTAACTGCCGTCTGTCCCCTCAACCCTGAAAGGAAAGCCTGTGCAAGGGCCCCACCCGTCAATCAGCAGGTGTACCCGCTTGTAGGTGAGGTTGGTTTGGACCCTGAAGATCTCGAGACACCAAAACTTTGTTAAACTAATGACCGGTTTTTGAATTGAGAAATTGAAGTTCACCGGCTATAAATGTTACAGATAAGTATATCGGTGAAGTACCATGGGCGGAGGCGGCGGGCGCTTGTGCCGCTGGTCGCGCTCGTAGGCGGGCTCGGGCGGCGGGCTGCCGGCCTTGCGGTACGTACTGCCCTCGTAGCCGCGCTTGCGACGCTCCTCTTCTAGTCTGTTTCAGAAAACTTGTTAGAAGATATGTCAACCTATAATTGATTCACAGTTAACACAATACAAAGCTGACGTATTGTAGCCAAATATTTGGCTGTTGCCTAATTTGTACAATCCATTACAATTTAAATTTGAATTGGTAAAAATCAACATCCAAGACCGGACTTGAAACCGCGACCAGTCCCTTTATAGAAGGAACACTCAGGCCAACTGAGCTACCTGGAGACATCCTAGAAATCCGAAATTATCCTACTTGACATTTCCGATTTAAATCTATGGTTCAAAATTTCATTACACGTTGTGTTAATCCCACATCAAGTGAATGTATTATTTATAATAGTAATTCCAGTTAAACAGAATTTCATTTCAGTCACAATCCATCAGTATATATTGCACATGTTAAATTTTATGGCATATGCAACAGTTAAACAAGAATTTTAAACAAGATATAACTAATAATATTTACAGAATCTATCATGGTAAGATTACTGTCCATGACTGAAAAGTAATCAAGACCCCAGAACTATTTTTTCAAAACCCATTAGGCTGGTAACACTTATTTCCACCCGAGACTCGAGAGTTTAGTATTTTTCTCTAACCAACAGACAAATTTTTTTTTGATTATTATTATATTCGTAGCCCAGTCTATTCCTACCTTAATTGAGCGCGTTTCAGTTCCAGTCTTTCTAATTCCAATTTCTCTCTCTCCAGCCGGTGGCGCTCACGCTCTAAACGAAGCAGCTCGTTCTTCTCACGCTCGATTTTCTCTCTAAAATACAAAGAACAACTTCTTAATTATGTAAATCAATCATTTGCTGACGGCCACTGTGGCGTAGTGGTAGTGCATTCGACTGCTACAAGGGGCACGGGTTCGATTTCCGCTCAGTGCAAATATTTGTATGCATGAATATGTATTTGCATTGGTCTAGGTGTTTCTATGTATAATATGTATATATTTACAAAAAAAAGTATATAAGTATGTTTATCCGCAAGCTGGAACCCAAAACACAAGCTAGTGAAACTATGCTTACTTTGGGTCTAGAAAGCACTGTGTAAAATGTCGTAGAATATTTATAGGGTATTTTTTTGCATATTTTTTTCAACTATTTTCAACCAGTAACTGAAAGAACCGATGTTGATGTTTCTGTAAATTGCATTGAATGGTACTCAGAATATATTGTTTTTAGGGTTCCGTTGCCAAATGGCAAAAAACGGCACCCTTATAGATTCGTCATGTCTGTCTGTCTGTCCGTCCGTATGTCACAGCCACTTTTTCCGAAACTATAAGAACTATGCTGTTGAAACTTGGTGCGTAGATGTATTCTGTGAACCACATTAAGATTTTTACACAAAAATAGAAAAAATTGACAAATTTATGGGGGCTTCCCATACTTAATTTTTTTTGTCACCAAACCCATACTTGTAGGGTATCTATGGATAGGACTTCAAAAACGATATTGAGGGCTCTAATATCATTTTTCTCTAAACTGAATAGTTTGCGCGAGAGACACTTCCAAAGTGGTAAAATGTGTGTCCTTATAACTTCTAGACTAAAAGAATGATAAAACTAAAAAAAATATATGATGTACATTACCATGTAAACTTCCACCGAAAATTGGTTTGAACGAGGTCTAGTAAGTAGTTTTTTTTAATACGTCATAAAGCGTTAACCTCAATTTATCTTTCATTCAATCAACTCAAATATAAAATTAAAAAAAAAGCATTATTACGTTGCTTGCTACTACGGAATCCTTCATGGGCGAGTCCGAATCGCACTTGGCCACTTTTATTATTTAAGTTTGAAATTTGTGCAATGGTCATCTACTTTTGCCGCCGACTGTCACGTACCTCTCAGCACGCAGCTTCTCCCGCTCGAGCGCCAGGCGGTGCTTCTCCTGGCGCTGACGCCGCTCGCGCTCACGCAGCGCTTCTTCGGCGGCGCGACGCCGACGCTCTTCCTCGCGGATAGCGCGGGAACGCTCGCGTGCACGCGCTACGTCACGCTCCTTCTGCACCAACAACGACACCACGTCACTAGGGGACACTCCAGGAATTTGGGCAATATAAAATGTAAGCTGATTGGTAAAAGAATTGTAATCTGCCGTCACAGAAGTGGTTAGCAAGTGAAGTATTTTCGGAAACTGAACGATAAATTACTTGTTACTTAATTTGAGTGCATATAACCTATTGGATTCTAAACATTGTTATGTGGAATTTTCTTTTTCAATAGTTTTAGCACTTACCCAAATTTTGGAAAACGACAGGACCTCTCTGGGTGATCTCCTCCGTTCGCGACTTCTGGTGCTTCGTCGGGGCCGGTCCTATAATATATTATTGAAATATAACCCGAATTTATAGCTAATAGCTGTTTCTTACAAGTACATATATAGTTCCAATAGAAAAGAAATGGCGTGGCTAATACTGGATTACTGTTAAAATTTAGACGATGATAATTTTTTTAACTATTATGTCAGACATAATAATGTTACTGTTATTAATAAATAAAGCTTAAGAGTTTGTTTGTCTGAATGCTCAGGAAAGGTTATTTTAAAACCTTTTTTTGTGTTGGATAGTCTACTTTATCGAAGAAGATTATAGGCTATATATCATCACGCTACTACCTAGGAGAGTCGAACAGTAATCATAAATGTCAACAAATCGGCAAATTTTAAAACATTATTGTAGACATGTATGGGTCAAATGTGTGCCACGGGGGCGAAGTATGCCACGGCCCAAGCCGTGGGGCACAGCTAGTGCTTACCTGTGTTCTTAATTAAGTTTGAAACTCGATAACACAGCTTCACCACAATATGAGTTCACTCTATAACCATCAAATGACTAATAAATAGTAGTTAGTGGAAAAGCCTTACTTTGTCTGAACGATGTGACTTCTCGCGGGTGCGCGAAGTAGATCTATTACTCTCCTCACCAGACACTTCACCATCCTTTTTCGGTTTTGGCTCACTTACTTTTTCTGCGCCTTCTTTGCCCTCCTACATACATATTGATTGATGAAAATTTTGAAATAATGATATTCTAGGAGAAAGCGCTGTCAAACCAAGCATAGCTCATACTACGGGTTCTAGAACACCGGTAAACGAGCCCAAATACATTTTAATACATACATGGAAACACCCAGTCCAATGCAAAGACATATTCATTGGTCTGTTTGTGTTTACAAAAAAAATATCTCTATATATTTTTTTTTTTTTTTTTTTATCGTGCGGAAATCCCTTCGGATACCCCCCCGCCGGCCAGCGGGGGTGGTTATGTCGGGCTTGCACCGACTAAAACCGCACGCCGTCTCGGGTCTTCAGACGCCGGGGTGTAAGGTTACCCATAGAGCATATCCCTCGCACCCCGGCTGACCCTGGGCCATCTCACCACTAACAGCATCGCTCATCCTGTTTCCTCTGAAAGCAGAGGAGTACGGAGAGCGATGTGTTCCCGCCACGTTGGGTATTGGCCGACGATCAATGCCAACCCTATGAAGGGGTGAAGGGGAAGCCATTGACCGCCGCCCAGGGTGTACCGGCCGCTCCGATTCCGTTCCCCCCCCGGACTGCAGCGGGATCGGAATCGGAGCGACACTCGAGGAGGTTACCCAACACACACCCCTATCTCTATATACCTAGTTATGTTTATTTACATTCTAGAACACCACAAGCCAGTTAAAACTATGCTCACTTTGAGTATTCATTCGTGCATACAAATATTCGCTTTTAACGGGAATTGAGCTCACGACCCCTGAGGTAGTAGTCGAAAGTTCTACCACCCCGCCACACAGAATGTTTGTTTTATTCCTTACCTCACCCTCTTTTGGTTCCTCTTTGCGTTCCTTACTTGGTCGCCGTTCAGGACGCACCGAAGGTTGACGACGTGAAGATGATTCCGATTCCGACTTCGCTTTTTCCACCGATATCAAACGCCCATGCAATTCTAAAATACACAGGAATTTATAGAGCAAAATATTCCACAAAGTAAAAATAGATATGAAAAAGGAAACGTAATCTAAATACAGCTAACCTGTCCTGTGTAAATTTTTGATACAATTTTCCGCATCCATAGCACTGGCCATTGTCACATAGCCATAACAACGGGACCCAGGAGTTCTGGCATTGGTTACCACTTTCGCTCCAATTACCTGCATTAATGTATTATAGAAATGTTGTAGTTTAATAGTTTTATTATAGTTTATCTGTGTTGCATAATATGGGTAATAGTGGAGTCCCTGGGGCTTTCGACCTCGGACTTCTGTAACGGTGTATGGATTTATAGAATTGAGATGGGATCTTGTTCTTTATTTATTACGCCTAGACTTAGGAGAAAATAAAATAAAAGTCGAAAAATAAAAAACAAAATGACCTAAATAAAAGCTAAATATTGACTGAAGAACGTAATATACTTTAATCTATGTTACAACGCACTGACTGAATTTAAAGTTTGCGAGAAAATCTATTTATATGCTACAACCGCAAAATACAAGGTTACTTTGGTAACATTTTTTTCCAAAACTAGACGGAATTGACATGTGACTGTACTACTCTTAACACCAGGGGCGTCACACTCGCGCTGCCGAACCTATAAAACCCCTCTAATCTCCTTGAAGAACCCCATATTGTAGTCGCTTGGGAAAACCACAGCAGGGAGATCATTCCACAGCCAGAGGGGGCGCGGAATAAAGTGCCCTTCTGCCTTCCTAAACTGTACGCATCGTTTCCGGGCGCAACGTGTGAGGATGAACTCCCTGTCAGTGGCGAGCGGTGCGATTATATCAAACAATTCTTGTGAACACGACCCATTATACAGGGGGTAGAAAACGCACAGACAGGCGAACTCTCTCCTAAGGTTTAAGAGGTTCTACACTGTATTATTACTTCATGTTATCTTGTATGTAGAATAGTAACGCCTGTTAATTTATAGGTAGTACAAAAAATGTCCGAATTTATCCTAGCGTACATAGTGAGCCGTTAACTACGTGAGGCGAAGTCCGTAGGGGGTGATACGGAAGGGGGGGGGGATCTACACGTACTTACAAAAAAAGGAATATGACGTTAAACTATTCCTTGGGAGCAAGCACTACTGCATTTGGTAAAGAAAATTATTGTAAATAATATTCTTATTAATTTCAATTTATTTAACTTTGATTCATCATTTATTTACTCTTTGGATCGCATGCACTTTGCACTTTGGAACCCGGGGTTCCTACTCTTTCACTTGATTTGGTCATACTTCCGTATGACCCCCTAACCCAATGAGTTGATGTAAAAGAATAAAAGACTAGTTTTAGTAGTATTTACTTATTTTTGTGAATAAAATAGATTTTTAACCTTCATTACTCAGTTTTCGAGATTTAAACCATTTCCGGAATGAGTGCTTTTCAGAATAGGTCATTTTAGGAATGAGTCCAATTCTGAATAGGTCATTGTCGGAAAGATTCATTTTAAGAATAGGTCTTTTCAGGAATGACTGCATTTACGTACTAAACCCTCGAGTTATATTCTACTGTTAAAATATCGTTAAGATTTGCCTTGTAATAATAAAATCGAAGTTTTATATTTTTAATTCCATGTGTGACATTCGCGTAAACTTCCGACAATATAGTAGCCAACATAATATGATTCTAATTCGGAACGAAGTTTGACTGGTCAGCTAGTTTTTAATTTAAAAAGAAATCATAATTATTAAATAGGTAAACTTTTTAATATTCTGAGTGGAAATGTTAATTGTGGCCAGCCGATTATTTCGTAATTTTTAAAGATTGTACAAAACTTAAATTGATATGAAATCTGCATCACCTAATCTAGAAAATGATATAAAAAAATGTCAGCATGTGTTCACAATTTGTACTTTTGCAGTTCTTATACATTTATTCTACATCATAGCTACATATAGTTTAGCTAAACTAGAGTCATACACAATGGGTCATAATATTCCGGACTATAATCTATCCCTGTGCCAAATTTCATCTAGTTCCGTTCAGCCGTTTTTGCGCGAAAGAGTAAAAAACATCTCTACTTTCACATTTATCTATCTACATCTACACTAATATTATAAAGAGGAAAGATTTGTATTTTTGAATTTTTGTATGTAATGAATAAACTTAACACTGGACCAATTTCAAATATTCTTTTACCGTTAGAAAACTACATTATCACTGAGTAACATAGGCCATATTTATTACTAAAAAAATTGGAGATCCCTAAAAACGCTACTAAAACCATACCCTGGTATAAAAAAATGTCTTTCATGTGCTGCGCTGCGGAAAGTATTGGTGATAGAACAAAAAAATGATTCATAATATTATAGAACATACCAATATCTACAAAAAACTTTGCGCGACCATATATCCTACAATAGTTGGACTATATCTACTTTTTTACATTTTTAAGTTGATAGAAATGCCGATCAAAATTAGACCATGTTATCCATAACTTTGTATTAATTCTTATGCAAATAAATTATTTCTTATTCAAGACTATTTCAATACCAGTTGATTACTTTTAGGCTCGCCCCCTATTACATTGGGACCTTAACATAACTGGCGAATCGTGGGTGTGTAATACACCTCTGCCTACCATTTCGGGGATAAAGGCGTGATGTTATGTTACTTTTTGAATTATTCCAATCGGACATTCCATTCAAAAGATACTCGTATTACGAAATTAGAAAAAAATAAACACGCCGGGGTGTGTTTAAAAAAGGTTTATTCGAAATTTCGACCTGTGTGGGGATGAAATAGGGGATGATTCTTGGCCGCGATAATCGACATCTACGCGGCCAGAGCCGCAGGTAACAGCTAGTACTTATTAATATTATAAAGCTGAAGAGTTTGTTTGGCTGAACGCGCGATAATCTAAGGAACTACTGATTTTTGAATTGAAAAAATATTTTTGTGATGGATAGCCCATTTATCGGGGTAGGTTATAATAGGCTATCATCACGCTACTTCCCGAAAGAGCAGTAATCATGATTGTCAATTAATTGGGTAAATTTGCATTGGGTTTGGGTAAATCACATGTATGGGGCATATGAGTGCCACAGAGGAGAAGCATGCCAAGGGCCAAGTCGCGGGGCACAGCTAGTAAAAATATATAGGAGAATTCTATGGCCGAAAACCAACCTAAGCAGTATTAACCAGGTTGATAATTTAGCTATAGCCCTTATAATCTAACCTGCAAGTATTACGACAGTCAATTTATTTAATCAATTTCCTGCAATTAACCCTGTTAGCTGATTTCAAGATGGGTTTATCCTAATTAGTTGTTTACTTTATTACTATATACTTATTAGGGACCAATCAAGATTTTTGAGACCTGGTGCACCTCCTGATAAATGGATAGTGCTCCCGCTTTCTTGTTGGGCTTGGAAGATCAGATATTTTTTATTTTCTTAGTCTTATAAAGCCAATATAGTCCAAATAATGGAATTGTAGGAGAGCGATAAAGTTTTATTATGTGTACTATTGTTAAGGATTTTACCTTTCCATGTTTGCTACATAGTTGCTTCAGGTCCTTAGCACGAGTGTCGCCTGACAGGCCACTGACCCACAGATTCCTTGCACCACCTTCTTTATTTTCATCCTTCTTTTCCTTTTTCTCACCATCACTTTCCTTCTCTTTCTCATCTGGGGCAAGTATAGAGGCAAGTTAATTTAAGATTCATAATTTTAGTTCTTGAGCACCAAGCATATCAAGCATAATTATTAATTTTATATAAAGTTTTATGTAATAAGATGCATTGTGTTAAATAATATATAATAATAATCGTTAAATAATAAAAATGTGGAATGAATACACAATCAATCTACTTGATATACACAGTGAGTTAAAAACTATTAATTACATACCTTTAGTTTCCTTATCACTTTTCTCACCTTCATTGCTGTAAAAATAAAGATGGATTATTTAATAATGTATTTTTTTTATTAATTCAATCAATAAATTATCAGAATTCTAAACGAAATTTGACAATTTTTAGCACGGTCCGTAAATTGTACTCGTTTTGACGACATATACAAGAATTTTAGAAATGTTGATGTACACTCATCAACTACAAAGTTTTGCACCAGTACTCCACCATGTTTCATCAAGACTGGAGGAAGGGAGTTTCACAGTTGACTCGAGTTGATGACCCACGATGTCTCGTAGTTGAGTGTTCGTTGCTCGGCAATCTTCTAACAGCAAGCATTGTGAGTAGCTAACAGTCGTCGTGTAGCTGGATGTTAGGGATCAGGTAAGATGATGTCCATCTGCGTAATATTGATGCACGGCGCCCGTTCAATCCAGAAAGCCGCCAGAAGTCCAAATCAGTTGGTGCAAAACTTTGTAGTGATAACGAAAGAGATTATCGAATGTCGGAATAATCGGAGTAGATATAGATGCGCGGGCGTCGTCGTCGCCGTTCGACGGTCACCAACCTAATGGCGTGGGCTTCGGAGTTTACTTGTTGTTCATCGTCGGCAGGCTCGTCGTCTCCGTTGGCAGCTGGATCGGCTGGCGGGGACATGACGCTCGCCGGCTCGGCCGCCTCGTCGTCCTCTCGCACCGCCTCATCTACGTTAGTCGCATTATCAGCTGAGTCAGCGCAGGTCGCTCGCCGATACACGGGAGCGGCCCACTCTGCCTCCTCAGTCTTGTTTCGTTGTGTTGCTAGTTTCACGTGTTTTCAAACTTGCATGGTGTTTATACAAAAATTCCTGACCTGAAAACTTGATTCGACATTAGCACCACCATCTGGATATGGAGTAGCATAGTAGCATGTCCATAGTAAAGCAAACATAACTAGGACATTTGAGTGCTGTAGTAACTGGAAATGCCATGTGACTTATAACATAAACACCAAAAGGAAGCCACCTTATTGTGAGCTTGTTCCAAAGGTGATCCTCCAAAGTAATTAACAATGTCTGCTGTCCTTTTTCTGTAATCTTTTATGCAACTTTTCCAAGTGGGGTGCTTGCAGGTCTGTGATATTTTCTTCTTGACTACATAATTCTCCACTCTTGGTTATACATGCTACATATCAATATCTTGGTTTGTACACCAACCAGATGCTATGAAAAATATGGCATCAATCGCAATTGCTGTCTCATTGTATCATGCTAATACAGCCCCGTCACCTGCACTTTGAGGGACATCTATACTGCATCAGTAACACTTTCGTGAGAATGTTTTACTGACTCACATTAAACAAAAGATATTGACTCAGTGAAGATCACATGATTTACATATTTTGCCATGAAAACATTTCATTTATTTTCATTTTCACTACAAGAAACTCACAGATAACAAAGTTAGTCAGGTATATTACAAAATATGTTAAAACAAGTAATAGCAAAGCTTACCTTTCTTGATAACTTTAGTATTGCTGTCAGCCTGTAAAAAATAAACATATGTTAGTGAAATATATTTCACATTTGTAAATATGCACTTGGCAGCATTCCAGTACTTCGCTATTAATAAATTACAGAAGGGACTGGAGACTTTGACATTAATTGTTACAGCTTCATCAACAACTGTTAGATATTTTGACAATTAATATAATAAAATACATAATATTGACCTCAAGTAATTTTATAAAATAATAGATTACATGAAATAATACAACATTTATTTTGGGATTAACGAACAAATGTTTATTCTAGTCCATTTCCATCATGATACCGTTGGCCACTTTTGACTTACCTGAAGGCAAGTTCACTGTGACACTGAAGAAATAGAAACGTACCTCATCATTAAGGAGTTCATCATCTCCAATATCCAAGTTGATACTATCCTCAGCATCTGTATTATTTTCTATCTTAGGGTCATCTTCATTTTTGATTTCTTTTTCAAGACATGGCTTCTTAGACTCTGCCGCTTCTGTGTCGTCTTTTAAATCTCTTTTCCTGTTCACTTTTTCGCTTTCATCCACATCCATATTAACTTCAGCTGGAGTTTTAACAGTAACTTTATCTTTTTTCTCTGTCTGTTCAGTTTCTCCCTCTTCACCAGCGTCGTCCTGAACAATCATATCCTCCATAGCTGGAGCCTCTTCCGATTCTTGTTCAGCTGTGCTGTCAGACCGCCTCGTCTTTTTAGGCTCTGCCGCTGCAGTAACTAAGTCAAATTTAAAAGTGGCTGGGTCGTGCCCTTCCTCTTCTAAATTCTAAAAAATCATATCGCATTTAATTATAATATTCATGTACATAAACAGACGTAGTTGAAGTAATTACACGTCATAATACCTTCGATAAACGTTGTATGAGCACGCCGCGAACACCGCTTTTATCTAAGTTTCGCTTTTCTAACTCTGCGCGTAAGTCTATTACTCTCAGATCATTCAGTAAACGCTTCTTATCCGACATCGCGTGAAGTTATTTTAAGAACGTTTCTAATAATACGTAGGAGCTAGGTTTATATTTTCAATACAACGTAATTGAACACCTAAGAAATAAATCCCACACGCACACGCACTGTAACTGCAACACAAAAGTTAAGATGGCGTCGATCATCGACTATATAGAGCAAAGAACACAGAGTATTTCATATGTATTGTACTGAAAATATAGAGTAAAGAGTAAATTTAAAAAATAAAACCTAGCGATTATAGAGGTGCAAGCGCTACTTCTAAAATCGACTTTATTCAAGACTGCCAACCGTACGAGGTTCCTCGTACAAGTACAAGATTTACAATTTGAAATAATTATACATTATCGTAGAAACATTAAACTTACGTTTATTTTATAAATAAGTCACTGACATAAGACACGACAGACAGGACTATCAATGTAGTTTATGGTAATTAAGTATGAATACAAAAAGATGCAAAATGAGTTTGTAACATTCGTCCGCCTTTATAAGACTCTATTCTTTATTTCATCTATTAGACGTCGGGGTGGTTTAATGGTACGCGTGTTGGGCGCATTCTGTTGTACTGGCATAGAAGGAGATGTCTGTCCAGAGGAACCTTCGTTGAGTTCGTCGACACTAGGCCGTATTTGGTCTGGGCGACGCGGCGCACTCTGTAGTGATCGTGGTGCAGCAGCCTCTGGGACAGCATCTAATACATTTTCTGTAAGTGTTTGTGTAGCCCATTGTACAGGGGTAGAAGAAGCCACTGGCATAAGATGAGCAGGAGACGTCTGTCCAGAGGAGCCTTCGTCGAGTTCGTCGAATTTAGCCAATCGGGACCGTATATGGTCTGCGTGAAACCTCCTTTCCACACCCACTGGAGTGTTAATGACATACGAATATCGATGTGTTCGTCGCGACACTGTGGCAGGTTCCCATCGTGATTGGTCCCTGGCTCGCACATACACTGCATCGCCGGGTCTGTAATTCGGCATCGGGTCATCTGAGTTTACATTCGCTTGTATTTGCCTGTGTTGTAATGCCCTTTTAGCGCTTGGTCTGGCATCGTCAAACACGCAAGCTATCTGACGCCCAAACATCAGCTGACTCGGCGCCTTGCCAGTGGTACTGTGGGGTGTAATACGATACGCAAACAGGAATAGTTCTAGCCGTTTTTTCAGGCCTTCTGTGCTTGAGGACATTCGCGTTTTAAAAGTCCTTACAAGCCGTTCTGCTAGTACATTGGCTTTACTTGACTTCAGTAATGCATTTAATATTGTTGATTACCACATACTACTTGTAATTCTACGCTCTCTTAACATATCTCCAAGGGCAATTGATTGGTTTCATAGTTACCTGTTTGGTCGCCGACAGCGTATTCATCTCGACGGGTTCTTTCCCTCGTAGTGCAATGCGACTGTTGGTGTGCCGCAGGGTGGCGTACTTTCCCCATTACTCTTCGCAATTTTCATAAATTCTATTTCCAGTCAATTAGTTTCAGCCTACCACCTTTATGCGGATGATTTACAGATATATACTTATGCGCATATCAATGGATTATCGGATGCATTCACTACAATTAATACGGACCTAGACCGTATATGTAGGTGGAGTGCGGACTATGGGCTTGAGATTAACCCTACAAAAACTCAGGTTTGTGTTATCGGAAGCTCCAGAATGATCTCCAAAATAGATTGGTCCCAACAGCCTGCAGTTAAATTTAAAAACAGCACCATACCCATCAGTATAAAGGTTAAGAACCTAGGTATCTTAATTGATAGCACCTTATTCGGGGATTTTCAGATACAGGAGGTAAGTCGCAAACTGTTTGCGTCTGCGGGTTCACTGCGTAGGTTGAGAAATTTTCTTCCCACTGCTACTAAGATTGCGCTAGCTCAAACTCTTCTTCTTCCGATTCTTGACTATGCCGATGTCAGCTATCTGAATCTTACCGTAGCGCAACTCGATAAGCTTGAGCGACTTCAAAACTTTTGTATAAGATTTATATTTGGCTTGCGCAAATATGATCACGTTTCTGACTTCCGTAAAATGCTCAAGTGGTTGCCGATCCGCCTTCGCCGGAATATTCATACACTTACTTTTCTTTACAATATTTTATTTAATCCGTTGACTCCCAGCTATCTTAAAGAACGGTTTAAGTTCTTAAATGATACTCATGGGAAAAGCTTAAGATCATCGGAAAATTTGAGACTGGAGATGCCAGCTCATTCTACCAACTTCTCTGACCAATCATTTACTGTAGAAGCTGTACGTCTATGGAATGCACTGTGAACCAGTTACAATCAGGAAAGCGCAATCCATTAATATTTTTAAAAAGATGTTACATGAGCATTACCTGTCACTGTAGCACGAAGCACATATTTGTTTATGAATAACATACTGTATTTGTATATGTAATGTATATCTTTAAGGCATGTAGTCTATATGTATATCATATTATATGTAGGTATCTTAATGTGTATGTAGTTTAAGTATATATATTTAGTGTGTACCTGTGAAGGTATAATTAAGTAGGTTCATATAATATTCTATATGTTTTTAATTGAAATATTGTTTGCTAACTCCTTTATGTTACACCAACTATTACCACCCTGTTTGTGAAAATATTCCATTCCATCCTAAGGTTGCCTGGAAGAAATCGCGTTTAGCCGCCCTTTGTACATTACAATAACCTTTTAATAATAGTTAATGTGCTACTTGTGTCTGTATTGTAAATGGTGTACAAATAAAGTGTTTTCTATCTCTTCTATCTACATTTTTCCTTGGATGGTAGGGTGATGATTTGATGTGTTTGATTCCCTTCTCATTGCAGTAACTCTGGAACTCCTGAGAGGTAAATTGTGGACCATTGTCGGATACTAAAAACTGAGGCAATCCAAAGGTGGTAAAAATCGTGTCCAGCTCATCACACAGTTTTGTAATCGTAATTTTGGTCATCGGTTTGACCTCAATCCACTTGGAAAAGGCGTCTGCCAGAACTAACCAATAGATACCCTCATAACGTCCAGCGAAATCTATGTGACTTATTTCCCAGGTTCGATCCGGCATCGACAAAGAGAAAATAGGCAACTCTGGGTTATTGGGCCGGTTCTCCTGGCACTTACGGCAAGTTTTTACGTGTGTGTCAATATCCTCCTCAATGGTTGGCCACCATACGTAAAAACGTGCGAGTGCTCTCATCGCCGAGATGCCTGGGTATCCGCGGTGCAGGTACTTTAAGGTCATGTTCCTCAGAGTGTCTGGTATAATAATTTGACCTTGCCACATTATAATCTTATTTTCTAGTGATAATTCACCACGTTTGCGAGCGTATGGTTTAATATCGCTTGAGTATTGCTGTTCGCGCCAGCCCAAACTGTGATACGAGTCTCAGTGTGGAATCCTTTTTTGTTTTGTCTCTCAATATTTCCTCTGACAGCGTACGATCGGCTAGCCTATCTGACTGTAGGCGTGATACAACCTTGTGAACTGCGAGTTCAGACTTGGAAGGTAGCTGATATGAACTCCTTGTCTTTGTAAGAAGTCTTTGTTACTTTTATTGTCTATTATGTTTTGACGGTTTGACAAGACGTTGTCATATAAAATAACAATGTTGTAAAATTATCTCGCTAAAGTTTTAAAGTTCAATAAAACCAAGTTTTCGTTTGGTTTATCTGTCTTTTATGTATCAATTTATTGAACTTTAATTATATCTACGAATATATCATGTCGGAGAAAGAGGCCCCGCCGTCTTCTAGTTGGTTGCATTATCTACGACCAGAAAGGTTCGAAGTTGAACCTTCCGCCGCTGGCTCGGACTTAAGATGGACTCACTGGCGGTATACATTTGAAAACTTTCTTTCTGAACAAGCTTCATCTGCTACCGAAGTCATTAAACTCAAGCTCTTCGCAAATCATGTGTCACCTACCATATCCAATATAATTAGAGAATGCTCAAAGTACAGCGACGCTATCAAACTCCTCAACGATACCTTTGAAAAGAGAAAGAACATTACACTGGCTCGACACAAACTGACCTGCAGGAAACAGCAGCCCGGGGAATCAGTAGCCCAGTACTGCAGAGCGCTTACCTCTCTGGCGTACAACTGCCACTACAAGGCAGTCACAGCTGAAGAGAGCACCAAAGTGAATCAATCCGTGGAGCATTCATTGCAGGCCTGTCAACACAACGAATTCGTGAACGTCTGCTTGAAAAATCCTAAGTGACGCTAGAGGAGACCTTACATATACCTATTTCCCTCGAGACCGCAGAGAATACCTCTCAAGCCTTACAATCAAATTCATTACCTGCCTCTCCTAATATGTTGAATGCCGTAGCACCTACCGAACCTCAAGCAAATCTTCAACAGCCAAATGTAGCAGCCCTTACCTCTCTTAACGGCAGTTCGCAACGACGCAAGTGCTTTTTTTGTGGTGGTAGCGTCCATCCAAGAATTAGATGTCCAGCAAAAAACGCTGAATGCCAGCTCTGTCAAAAGAAGGGTCATTTTGCCAACGTTTGTCGCAGTGCTGGACAAAAACAGCAAAACCTTAATGCTGTGAATGCTGAGAAAGAATCTCAAGAATCTCATACTACTTCCCTTGCATCCGTCTGTGCCGCAGCTCCTTCCAGCTTACGGAAGGCCACAATCCCTATTACTGTTAATAATTACAATGCCGATGCGCTTGTTGATACCGGGAGCTCTATCAGTTTCACAGATAACGCCTTGGCACTAACTATGAATCTAAAAAGGAAGCACTGCAATCAAGCTGTAACCCTCGCATCATTAAACAACGTATCTTATGTTAACGGCGTATGTCACGCTATTATTCAGTTTGGCAACCACATCTATAAGCAACAACCGCTGCTCATTGTCAATGACTTATGTGCTGACGTTATCATCGGTCACGACATCCTCAAAACCCACTCTTCTCTCGAATTGCAGTTTGGTGGTGAAAAGGAATCCCTAAAGATATGCAACGTTCTCGAAGCCTCCGTACCACCAGCATCTGTTTTCACAAACCTTTCGCCATCTATCAAGCCTATCGCTATTCGCTCCAGACGTCACTCAGAAGAAGATCAATTATTCATATCAAACGAAATTTCAAATCTCCTCAAAGACAAAGTTATTGAGCCGAGCATATCCCCATGGAGAGCACAAGTTTTGGTCGCTGGAGGTGGACATCACCGCAAACGTCTAGTGATTGATTACTCTCAAACGATAAATAAATTCACAGACTTAGATGCATATCCCCTTCCAAGTATAGACTCTATCGTCACCGCAGTCTCTAAGTACAACTTATTCAGTCAAATTGACTTGAAAAGTGCCTATCATCAAGTACCTATCCTTCCTAAAGAAAAGATATACACTGCCTTCGAGGCCTGCGGCAATCTGTATCCATTTACTCGCATACCATTCGGTGTCACCAACGGTGTCGCCGCTTTTCAAAGAACCCTTCACTATATTATACGTACGGAGAAGCTCAAAGTTACTTACGCTTACTTAGACGATGTCACCATCTGTGGAAAGGAGAAACAAGAACATGACTTCAATCTGCGCCGATTCATGGAAGCAGCAGAAAAGTATAATCTAGCTTTAAACAAAACCCAGTGCGTCTTCGAGACTGACGCCATTAACCTTCTCGGCTACACTATCAATAACAACACTATCAAGTCTGACAAGTCACGCCTAGAACCACTGCTAAATCTCCCGGTCCCCTCCGATTCAGCTTCTCTAAAAAGAACTCTCGGTCTATTTGCCCATTACTCCAAATGGATCAACAATTTTTCAGCTAAAATTAAACCGTTAGTCGATACTACGTTTCCCCTGTCTAAAGAAGAACTTGAATGCTTCAATAAGCTAAAATCTGACATAGCACAGTCATCTCTTGCTTCATTTGACACCAAAGAGACGTTCACCGTCGAGACTGATGCATCAGAATTCGCCATCGCCGCTACACTTTCACAGAAAGGCCGCCCAGTAGCGTTTTCACACGCTCATTAAATGATTCAGAGAAGCGCCAACCTTCAATAGAAAAAGAGACATGTGCTATTGTAGAAGGTCTTCGCAGGTGGCGCCATTATTTGATCGGCCGACATTTCATACTTATCACAGATCAACAATCGGTCTCTTTCATGTTCAATCAAACCCACACGAGTAAAATTAAAAATGAGAAAATAGAGGCCATCTCTCGCCTTGAACTATCCTGTTATAAATACGATATTATTTACCGACCTGGCAAACAAAATTTTGCCGCTGATGCGCTATCCAGGGTTTTTGCCGTTGTAAATGGCTCTCCCAATAAACTTGCTGACCTTCATAACTCCTTATGTCACCCCGGCGTAACAAGAATGGTACATTGGATACGCTCCAAAAACCTGCCATATTCTGTAGAAGACGTGAAAAGGATGACCGCTAGTTGTCGTGTATGCGCCAAAGTAAAACCCAGATATGTAAAGAATGAAGGGCATCTGGTCAAAGCGACAGCTCCATTCGAAAGGCTTAAACTAGATTTCAAAGGACCTTTGCCATCCACCTCCTCCAACAAATACATCTTAACTATAATTGATGAATATAGCAGGTTTCCGTTCGCTTTCCCGTGTAAGGATATAACCTCAGCGACTGTTGTTAAGTGTTTAAAAGAACTTTTCTGCTTATTTGGTATCCCTGCTTACGTACATACCGATAGAGGAACCTCTTTTCTCTCAGATGAAACAAGAACATTTTTGACAAATTTTGGCATTGCATGCAGCCGTACGTCACCATACAACCCACAGGGCAATGGATTGGTAGAGCGCCTAAATGGGACGTTGTGGAAGACGGTCCAGCTTTATCTCCGTTCTAATAATCTAGAAATGGCCGACTGAGAGAAAGCCTTACACTCTATTAGATCTCTATTATCCGTGGGCATAAACACCACTCCTCATGAAAGGATGTTCAGTCACCCTCGCCGATCTTCCAATGGTTCATCTATGCCAACTTGGATGCTATCACCAGGCCCTGTCTACATGAGGAGAAATGTTAGAAATTCTAAATATGATCCAGCCATTGAAGAAGTCGAATTGTTACAAAGCAATCCTGACTATTCATTCGTGAGGCTGCCGGATGGTCGTGAAACAACCGTTTCGAACAGGTCCTTGGCTCCAATCCCGGAAAATGATGATATCTTCCTAGATGCCGAAGATACTGTAGAAATACCCGTACCAAACTCTGCCACAGAAAATATACAATCTCTGAATGAGGAACCTGGCCCGTCGGCATTGATAGAAGACCCTCAGCCTCGTCGGTCTACCCGAGAGCATAGGCCTCCGCCCTACCTTCGAGATTACGTTTCGTCTTAAAAGGATGGGGTGAATGATATGAACTCCTTGTCTTTGTAAGAAGTCTTTGTTACTTTTGTTGTCTATTATGTTTTGACGGTTTGACAAGACGTTGTCATATAAAATAACAATGTTGTAAAATTATCTCGCTAAAGTTTTAAAGTTCAATAAAACCAAGTTTTCGTTTGGTTTATCTGTCTTTTATGTATCAGTAGCTCTCCTGGATTAGGCATTCTTGATAAGTAGTCGGTAAAAGCCATAATTTCTGTTTCTGTCCATCGCCATTTTAATCGCTTTCCTGTTAGTGCGTGAAGGTAAGCACAGACACTGTGTAAATGTGGTATAAAGCGTTCGTAAAAGTTGACTAATCCCAGAAATGCCCGTAGCTCCTTGGGGTTGGTTGGAGGGGAAGCTTTGGCAATTGCATCTATCTTCGATTTTGTAGGACGTACTCCATTTTTATCAATCGCGTGTCCAAGATATTCGACTTCAGGTTGTAAGAAGGTGCATTTCTTCAAGTTTACTTTCAATTCGGCTTGTTCCAGTCTTTCGAAAACAATACGTAATGTTTTGAGATGGTTTTTGTCATCTTTCCCTGTAATGGCAATGTTATCGAAATACACTGACACATTTGGAATCCCTTCTAGGAGTTTATCAAGGTAATGCTGAAATATTGATGGGGCCGTTGAAATTCCGAATGGCATTCGATTGTATGTATAGTAACCTTTGTGCGTCGATATTGTAAGGAGTTATTTTGATTTAGGACTTATTTCGAATTGAAGGTAAGCGTCTTTCAGGTCAATTTTAGTAAATTTCTCCCCACCTGCGAGGTTCTGGCGTCAAATAATGGAATTGGATGTGCGTGCGTTATCAGTACAATTACTCGTACAATTTTGTTCGAGATTTTCGAGAATGGGCAATGGGCAATGGGCAATGGGCAAAGGGCAATGGGCAATGGGCAATGGGCAATGGGCAATGCGCAATAGGCAATGGGCAATGGGCAATGAGTAATGAGCAAAGCAATAAGCAATATAAATAGGTTTTTGTTAATATAACTTTGTACAAACAATTTATTACATCATTGGTGTGGTGTGCGTTACGCCCAAGAAGCTTACATTTAATTTCCCAAACAACCCAATTCAAACGTGTCAAATTCAAAGTTACGAAACAGTAGAGTTCTGCGCAGCTTCGTTTTGATTTTAGTTGTATAAAATAGTACATTACGATATTAGTGCGTTAAGATGGTTATAATATGCGAGGTGGAATTTCAGCCCGAGCCGTAGGCGAGGGCGTAATTGAGCCGAGCATGTTATAACCAATACGCACGTATATCGTACGACGTTTTTTAACACATTTGCGAGGAAACAGAAAAAAAAAACATTTTATATTTTGTTCATTTTTAATGAAACAGCGCTGCCTACTGACTGGCGCCGCGCGGCGATTAGTTCGATATTTGAATAGCAACAGCGCGCTGCTCACTAGCTGGAGTCGTGCGGCGGCGATCAGTTCCATATTTGAAATGGCAAATAATACTGTTATGGAATTTGTATGGACTATAACTTAACTATTTGCTTTGGTAACATACGCGTTTGTAATGACCCGCTTTACATATTTAAAACCGGTGGAATTACATCAGCTTTACGAGCAAGGGTGTTAAAAATTATTATTAATTGCAGGCTCCCAATAAAGCCAAAAAGCAACACTGATTAAAACGGATCTGGTTGATATTTGGTACAGGGTTAGATAATGGTCGGGAATAATACATAAACTTCATCCTTTTTATCCTTGGTATAAGTTCCCATGGGAAACGGGAACGGAAACACAATTCCACGCAGGCGAAGTCGCCAGCAACTGCTTGTAAATAATATTCTACGGCTCAGCGCTATCTAGATCCAAAAAATAATTGCTGAACTAGATTGTACTATGGGTTCTAGGATGCGGATAAACACACTTAAATACCTACTTTTTCTTTTGTAAATACACACATATCATCATCAATCATCAAATATATTTTGCATCTGCAAATATTTGACGTCATAATCCACAAACTAGATCGATGACCCCAAGCAAGTCCTAGAGTGGAGATGTCGAATCGGTACCTAAACAAAAGGTGAGACTGGAAACACCCCATTCCCATAAACTGACGACCTGATAAAGTGTCTAAATATGCTTGTTCGAGAAAGATCGAACAGAGTTGTAGGCGCGGGGTGCGGTGCGCGTCCGCGCTGAGATCGTTGAGCGCGTACGACCTCGCGTCGGTAGTCCAAGAAAACCACGCGACCGCGAACACGTATTGCTCCGCGCCGCGAAATTTCGTGCGTGGCTCAAACACACAAGCGTACGTCGGGGTTGTCGGTATTGTTTACACAAATTAGCTTCCACTGCATATAAATTTGGGTAGTGACCGTCCCACACGGCTGAGTAGACATACGGAGTTCAAGAATTCGCCGGGGCCCCGGACAGAACAGAAGACATCCCTTCAGGGCACCGACCAGTCCACGTATGGGGTGAGCCTATCTCTGCTTACCCAACAATGCTTTATAAATGACCGTATGTATTAATGGTGTCGTCGCAGGAGTTTGCTTTTTTCACAACTTTAACGTTAACGTTGCAGACCTGCGTATTTTATTTTAATTTCAACTAAATGCCTCCACGAGTTCCTGAGTAAAAGGTCTTGACAGACAGACATACAGAATATTTTTTTGTAATGTGGGTACAGAGTGATGCTGTTTTTGACGTTTCCCTTTACTTGTGCTATAAGACTACTTTTTGTATAATTTCATGATTCATACTCAACGGGAAGTGTCCTATACGTTTTCATATCCTTGCATGTGGTTAAAGACGGCCTCTGTGGCGTAGCGGTAGTGCATTTGACTGCTACGACAGAGGGGCGCGGGTTCGATTCCCGCTCAGTGCAAATATTTGTATGCATGAATATTTCTATTTGCATTGGTCTGGGTGTTTCTATGTATAATATGTATGTATTTACAAAAAAAAGTATATAAGTATGTTTATCCGCATTCTGGAACCCATAACACAAGCTAGTTAAACTATGCTTACTTTGGGTCTAGAAAGCGCTGTGTAGAATGTCGTAGAATATTTATTTATTTTATTAATTTGCTACATAAACGACTGTTTCATTGCATTGACTTAAAAGTTTCATTTCTGCACAGCTCAAAGGCGTTCGTTGCCTAACTAGGAAACCTAGAAACCAAATGACAGTTCTGAATTGTTGCTTGGTCCACACCTATGGTCCCACAAAGTTTCATGAGCCTACGTCAGCGCGTAATGTCAGCTACACGAGTAATCTGAATCTGGGTAACATAATTAAAAAAAATTAAGAACTTTAAATTACTTAAGAAGTTAAGAGTTACGTGAATATAATAATAATAATAATAATTAAACTTAAATCTCTATCTACAACCGAAACATACAAATATCTGGGTATGTCACAGGCATTAGGAATCTCCGAATCTGGTATGAAGCAGGCATTGCAGGAGCGCTTCTTTGGCCGCCTGAAAAAAGTTCTGAAAAGCCTTCTATCGGGCGGTAATAAGGTTCGTGCCTGCAATGGTTGGGTCATGCCAGTCCTAATGTACTCCTTCGGCATACTCAGATGGACTCAGACTGAACTGGATGCTCTAGATAGGAGGGTCCGGACACTGCTGACCACATTCCGAATGCACCATCCACGTTCATCGGTAATGAGGTTGTATATCCCGCGGAAATTGGGCGGTCGTGGTTTTTTAAATGCCAAGACCCTTCATAACCGCGAGATATACAACCTTAGAGAATATTTCCTACGTGTAGATTCCGATATGCATCGTGATGTGGTCGCAGTGGACAATGGCCTAACCCCTCTCACGTTGGCTAAAGAGAACTGGCGCAAACCTGTAGTACTTGGTACTGCTGATCGCAGGGATGTATGGATGGGTAAAGAGCTACACGGACGCTTTTATCGGGCCTTAAATGGGCCCGATATAGATTTAAAAGCGTCTGTATCATGGCTACGGTTCGGTGATCTTTTTGGAGAAACCGAAGGTTTTATCTTTGCAATTACGGACGAAGTTGTAATGACGAACAACTACCGGAAGTATATTCTGAAGGACGGTACGGTTGACATCTGTCGGGCATGTCATCGTCCCGGAGAATCACTCAGACACATTATTTCCGGTTGTTCTCGTCTCGCCAACGGTGAGTACTTGCACAGACATAACCAAGTGGCCAGGATTGTACATCAGCAACTTGCCCTTAAATACAATCTTGTGACTTCGGAGGTGCCATACTACAAGTATGTGCCCGACCCAGTTCTCGAAAACGGTCGTGTCACATTGTACTGGGATCGATCTATTATCACTGACAGGACTATTGTTGCCAATAAGCCTGATATAGTGATAATGGATCGATTAGAGCGTCGTGCAATGATAGTTGATATCACTGTCCCCCATGACGAGAATCTCATGAAGGCAGAAGAAGAAAAACAAATAAAATATTTGGACCTGGCCAATGAGATTGTCGACATGTGGGATGTGGACTCAGCTATTATTGTACCGATAGTCGTGTCAGCACATGGACTTATCGCCAAGAGCCTCGATCATCACCTTATGAGGCTCTCGTTAGGCAGCTGGCTCAAAGGCCTGATGCAGAAGGCCGTTCTGCTAGGCACGGCACGCATAGTGAGGAAGTTCCTCACCCTGGAGCCGTAACCACCGGCAGCTTGGTCCCTGTACCCGATGCCGGTGGAACACTATTTTTATATTTTTTAATATATTTGTATTTTTTTTAATATATATATTTAAAAATGTAATTATATGTATAGAAATTAAATAAAGGAGATAATAATAATAATATAGCTTTATTTAATTCCATGCAAACCAATTACAATAAAATTTATAATTCATGCAAGAAATTAGCAATATTGAAAAAAAAACAGAACATTATATGAATGTAAATAATAATTGAAAAAAGTGATAAAACAATAATAATAATGAAAATCAAATAATAATAGAACAGTATTGCTATCTATTATATATGCATGGACCCCTTTCGGGTAAAAGCCTCCTCCAAAGTACTCCATTCTTTCCTGTCCTGTGCAGTTTCTAACCATCCCCGACCCGCCACCGTCGCTATTTCGTCTGCCCATCTGGCATAAGGTCGGCCTCTCGCTCTAGTGCCTTGCGGTCCGGACCACTTTACGACTTCTTTTGTCCATCTGTTGTCAGTGTACCTAGCCACGTGTCCTGCCCATTTCCACTTCCTTAGGAGGGAGAAAGTAAGTGCATCCGTTACTTTGGTTTTCATGCGGATATCTGCGTTTCTTACTTTGTCCCTTAATTTCAAACCTAAGCAACTTCGTTCCATTCTTCTTTGAGTAGTCTGAATTCTGTTTCTGGTTTTTACATCGAATGTCCAGGTTTGGCTGCCATAGGTGAGGCAAGGTAAAATTTCAGAATCCATAACTACTTTCTTGATAGGTAGCGGGAGCTGTGATTTGAATATCTCTTTGCGAGCCCAGTATTTCCTCCAGGTGATAGCTACTCTCCTTTCTATCTCTTCAGCACCTCTGTCTCTACTAAAAGAAATCTGTTTGCCCAGGTAAACGTAATTTTCTACGTATTCTAGGGGGGTGTTATTCACGCAGATGGGTAGTTTATGGTGGTTAGTCATGGCTTTCGTTTTGTCGGCGTTCATTTCCAATCCAACTCGTGTACTAGCCTGGAACAGGTCGTTTATCATGCACTCGAGTTTTTGTGCAGATTCCGAAAACAGGATGATGTCGTCAGCGAATCTGAGATGACTTAAAAATTTCCCATTAATACAGATCCCCTGTGCAGACCACGGTAAGTCTTTCATTATATACTGTAGTACGGCAATGAAAAGTTTTGGGGAGATCGGGTCACCCTGTCTCACACCCCTATTTATGTCGATTTTTTCTCCTAACCTATCTAGCTTCACTCTGCTTGTACTGCTGGCATAGATGTTTTTGAGGATGTTTATATAACTTTCGTTTATATTTTGAGATCTTAATGCTTTCCAGATGCTGTCGTGGGATAGAGAATCGAAAGCTTTTTTATAGTCTATGAAGGCAACATACAAGGGCCTGCGAAATTCGAGATACTTTTCAATCACCTGATCGACCACTTGGATATGATCTGCAGTGCTGAAACCGCTTCTGAAACCGGCTTGCTCTATTGGTTGATGTGCATCTATATCTGCTGATATTCTTTCCAGCAAGCAAGAGGCAAACAGTTTGTAGAGGCAGGGCATGAGGTTTATTGGGCGGTAATTTCCTATGTCCGCCGGGTCGCCTTTTTTGTAAAGTAAAATAATTTCAGATTCAGACCATATGGGTGGTACAGCTTCCTCTACTAATATTTTGTTAAAAAGAAGAGTAATCGGAGTCAGTAGTAAAGTCTTTGCAAGCTTGATGTGTTCGTTTGTGATGCCATCTGGTCCCGGACTTTTCTCTGATTTAAGCTTTAATATTTGCTTTAGGGTTTCAGACTCTGTGAACTCCGGAGTAGGTGAAGTTTCCAGGTATAGAGAGGTACTACTTTGTTTTTGGGAATTTGGCTGGCTGTACAGTTGTCTGTAAAACTGCGTAGCTGCATTTATTACCTCAATTCGGGACTGACTCTTGGTGGAACCAATCTGTAGAGATGGTATCCAAGACTTTTTTCTGTTCAGTTCTTTGTAAGCTTTTTTGGCAGATCTGGACTTTTCGAGGTGCTTCCGTATAGTACTCATTCTGTAGGTATCATAGCATTTTCTAATCTCTTTGTTGGTAGTTTTGTACAGTACTTTTAGCTTTTCTTTTTCCGTTTCGCTCAGTTTAGTTTTACTTTGTAGCTTGCTCCTTTCCTTCATCAGCTCCAGTGCCTTCTGTGATAAGATATTCCGCTTTTTTGTCCCTGTAATGCCTTTTAAGCTTTCTTTTATTGAGCTGACGATTTTATGACAATATTCTGCAGCGTTATACATGTTATGTGACGTTATAAGTGTAGGTATATAAGAATTTAGAGTTTCAATGTAGGTTTCTTGCACTATTAGAGTTTCCAGTATTTTTGGTGTGTTTGAAAAGTTGCGTCTACTCTTTCTTAGCGGTTTCAGGTGGATAGTAGCTCTCAGCAGTCTGTGGTCCGATCTGAACGGGAATGATGTTAGCACTTTGCAGTTAGAGAATAAGTGGTGTTCTGTGGTCATAATATAATCAATCTCGTTTTTTATGTTTGAATGTCGTAGAATATTTATTTATTTTATTAATTTGCTACATAAACGACTGTTTCATTTCATTGCATTGACTTAAAAGTTTCATTTCTGCACAGCTCAAAGGCGTTCGTTGCCTAACTAGGAAACCTAGAAACCAAATGACAGTTCTGAATTGTTGCTTGGTCCACACCTATGGTCCCACAAAGTTTCATGAGCCTACGTCAGCGCGTAATGTCAGCTACACGAGTAATCTGAATCTGGGTAACATAATAAAAAAAAAATTAAGAACTTTAAAATTACTTAAGAAGTTAAGAGTTACGTGAATAGTACTTACTAATTAAATAGTTAGAGCACTTGATCATATAGATGGGTGCATAATTTGAGCCGAAAATACCTTCAGTTTATAGAATAAAGGTAAAAGCCAATTATGACAGTTTTTGAGTTTAACCGTCAAAATCAAGATGGTTACAAAAGCAATAAATGAATCCTAACTCTCAAAATTGAATGGATTTTTCTGGTACAGATGGTACAAAGCGTTTATAATTGGTATAGATCTTTATTAATTAACAAACTGAAAGATGGTACTTATAACAAAAATACAATTTAAGGCTAATTATAAATAAATGTAAAGAAAACTAAACCTAAAAGGTAGAAAAATATTTACATACATGCGTCATAGAATTCCTTCCTCCGACTGGTAATGTTCCCAGAAGACTGGCAGCATTGCCACGTTGAATGGCAATGCTAATTCTTTGTGCAAGATAAAGTCCAACCTTCTGGTCACGTGTAGCGTCGATCAGCCGCTTTGCCAAAATTTTGTAAACAAAACGGGCACTTGGACCCCATGACCCCAACGTCTCAACCCCAAACGTCTCAAAAACATAATCTCCTACTAGGTTGGAGTATTTACGCTGTTTGAGGCTTTCCGCAAATACAGCAGCAGCGCCGGCACAATCCGCTGTGCTTGGAAGGTGTGAAGGCGCAAGGGTGTCGACGCACGTCCCATACCAAAGGCCTACCCATCTTCCAAGGCAATAACGACATACCATCCGGTCTCTTGCCATCGTCGCGTACCAGCCCATTAGGTTCACGAAGGGCTGGCACGCCAGTGGTGACAAGAGCACGGCGGATTATGTAGTTGATGCTAGCATGTCGCGAAATGCAGCCTGTGCTTCTGCTGCACACCACACTTCACCACAGTGACAATGATGCGGCGAAACACACGGCGTTCCCAGACGGAGGCAAGTGGCAAGGCGGAAAGTAGTATCGGCAATTCAGTATTGGGACAAACCACTTTCCAAGCATTTATGGGTCATGTCAACTGTCTAATAAAGGAAGGACGTGTTTATCTTAGCTCCGGCAAACTATAATTCAAAAGTGATAAAAAAGTGAAGTTATTGAAAATACAATTGCACCGACGTAAACATAGACACATAAGAGTCACAAGTGATAAATCTTACACGATTTTACCTTTTAAACTGACACAATATAAGTGAAAATCATCGAAACATTTTGCTAAACTTTGTCTAAAGTGACGGTACTTTATGGTGCACCGGTTTTGTGTTATAAACTTTATTTTGAATTGCCCACTTACCACATACTACTCTTTATTATCATTCATATACGCACATTGAGAATCTGCACACCTTGTTCGCACAAATCTCGTTGAGCGCCCGTGGCCCAGTGGTTAAAGTCCGTCCTTAGCGTTGAAGAGGTGAAGTGTGGTCGGTTCGAACCCAACATTATCGGAAAGTTCTTTTTGTTGATTCTCCGACCAGCGCTAGATTATACAGTTTTTAATTTCTTGACCAGACATTTAGATATAATTATAGCTCATTTTAGTTTTTAAGATGCCTAAATGTGTCGGATGTAGTAAATACCTGCCCGCCAACGATTACGCGAAGTGTTCGAAGTGCTCTAATGCATTTCACCGCGGCTGCGCTAACATTTCAAACTCCGAACTAATTACCCCGTCCTGGTCGTGCTCAGGTTGTAAAAACAAACAACCTAGAGAGGATGTCTCCAACACTTGCGGATCAGCGACTGCCCAACATGAGCCACGGTCAGTTGAGAAGGCTGATACCTCTCAGAAAGGCAACCAGGTGGCTAATCTAGTCTCAGAAATAAGAAATCTTCGCAAGGAATTGAGTGCTTTGAGATCCGAATTTCGAGCCTTCAACGAGTACAGCGCGCGCGTGGAGACGCTCGAATGTCGTGTAGATTCTTTCGAAGACAGGCTGTCTCAGGGGGAGTCGCCGCGCTTGGCTAGTCTGGAACTGACGGTCGATGTATTGAAACAACAACTGCTTGAACGGGAACAGGAATCCTTGCTCAACGATATACAATTATCAGGTGTAACGGAGACGAAGGGGGAAAATGCGACCCAGTTATTTAACACTATCGCAGTGAAACTTGGCGTGCAGCTTGATGAACGGGACATAGTTTACGCTAAACGCGTCGGCAATGTGCTACGAAATCGCAATGAAGATGAAGACGCTCCCCGTAACCGCCCCATCGTCGTTCGTCTGGCAAGGCGTGCTACTAGAGATAGTATAATCAGTGCTGCGCGTGTTCGCCGCGGTCTTACCACTGCAGACATACAAATTCAGGGACCAGCAAGTGGCATCTATGTGAATGAGCGCCTGACAAAGTATGGTAGGCAATTGTTTTTCAAGGCGCGTCAAATTGCTAATCAGGCAGGATGGAAGTATACCTGGACTAGGGAGGGACGCATACTCACCCGTAAGGGGGAGGGCCACCCTACTCAACATATTAGAACAGAATCTGATTTGACGCAGATTTTTGGAAAGTAATTGGTTTGATTGTATTAGTTCATAAGATGTGTAATGTAAAATGATTTCAATTGTTTAATATTAGTGCTGTGTTTGATTGCTTAAATTTGTATATGTCAACGTTAGAGTTTAAATTGCTGCATTGGCTTCTGTTACTTGCTTGCAGAGTACATTTCTATAATTTTTTATATATTTTTCAGAAATTTGTGTATTGTTCGTATTGTTTAGTGGTCATTGTTATGCTTGTGAGTTTGAGAGTGCATTTATCTTGTATGACATTAAATAATAGCCATGGAACCCACAGTGTCTTAGTATTACCTGTTGCAACTTTGTGTAACATAACTTTACTGGTTCATATTTTACTGTATAACTCTGCAAAAGTGTACATACTATTTTATATGTCTAACGATAACAGTGTTACGCTTTTTGAGCATGTATTTTTAATAAATTTGATAACTTCATTCTTTCCTAATTTGCAACAAAGTACTGTTTGTGTTAGCCTGGCTTTGTTTACGGAATTGTATTCTAAATTTATTTTGTTTCTATATAATATCAAACGTAATTCCAACTCTTTTAAATGACAACTAAATATTTAAAGGTTGGTCTACTAAATAAGGGCTCCTTAGGGACTAAACAAGTTTTGTGTGGCTCTGCATAACAGGGATATTGACGTCTTGGCGGTCAATGAAACTTGGTTAAGAACTAATGAGGAGGGGCGTGCACCGTTTGTGCACGAATATCGTTTGCAGCACATTCCGCGTTCTTCATCTGTGAATAAAAAGAGAGGAGGAGGAGTGGGCTTTTATGTGAAACGTGGTATGAATGTCCGCACGTATGCGCATCCCGTTGACCCATCGCACGCCACGGTGGACCAAATGTGGTTAACCAGTACCGTTTCTGGGTTCAAGTTAGCAATCGGTACAGCTTATAAGCCCCCCTGGCAAAATGTGGACCTCTTTTTGGAAGCAATCACCTGCACATTAAGCACATTGTCTCACTGTGACTTTACGATACTCATTGGTGATTTTAAAATTGATTTGTTAAAGGACTCAGACCCGAAAACAAAAAAGTTCCAAACATTTCTTAAATGTATGCGGTTAACCCAATTAGTACAATCTCCCACCCATTCTACAATGCACGGTGAAACTTTGATAGATGTTGTCTGTTCGAACTCTAAGGTCCGATCCATCATAGTGGACCGAATACCAGATTTGAGCGCTCACGCATTCGTGACATGTGAATTTGGTTTTAAACGAGATGAAATGAGGCCTAAATCTATTTGTTTTCGTCCTTATAAGCAGATATCACTCGATTCTTTCGAGCACGATCTCAAGCTTGTAAATTGGAACGAGGTAATAGAACAAGCTGATGTAAACGAGATGGTACTCCAATTTAATCAAAAAGTTTTGGGCCTCATCGACCAACACGCAGCTAAGAAAACATTGACTATTAAGGAACGTCCGTATCCCTGGATAACTGATAACATTAAGTTAATGATGCGTTTAAGAAATAAAGCTCACTCTGAGTACCTGAAATTTAGGAATGAAAGTAAGAAACAGTATTATAAGGAATTAAAATCATTAGTAAATAGGTCCTTGTATTATGAAAAGTCAGCATATTATGAATATAAGATAAATAATGAATTATAAGATAGTAAAGTACTGTGGAAAAACTTAAAATCAGCTTTAGAACCACCTTTTAATAAAGATTTACCTGCTTGCTTTAGTAATTCGGACAAGCTGTGTATTCACTTTTTAAGTGTGCCTGGAGGTGATAGTGTTGATATTTCTTCTTTGAGCTATTATGAATTTGGGCGGTATAGTGGCGCAATATTTTCTCTTAAACCGGCCTCTCTAGAACGTATTACGAAATTTTTGACCGAAATAAAAACTCATGCCGAGGGTTTCGATGGTGTTAATCTTGATATGGTACTATTGACACTACCATTGACTTTACGGTCTATAACATCCATAGTAAACACCTCTATTCGCTCATCAACATTTCCGGAGTCGTGGAAGGTTGCAAAGGTTCGGCCACTGCCAAAGAAAATCAACGCAACGGACCTTAGAGACCTTAGACCTATTAGTATCCTGCCAATGCTGTCAAAGGTTTTGGAGAGAGTGGCGTGTACTCAACTTGTGGATTATTTGGAATCTAATAACATCTTACCTGATAGGCAGTCAGGTTTTAGGAAGACCCGTAGCACTACCACGGCTCTTTTGGATGTTACTGATGATATTCTTTCTGCACAGGACGCTGGCATGTGTACTCTTCTCGTACTGCTCGATTTTTCGCGCGCCTTTGATTGCATTAATGTACCATTGCTCCTCTCTAAGATGTCTTTTTACGGATTTGACATAGACTCAGTAAACTGGTTCAATAGTTATCTTAGTGGAAGAACCCAATACGTAGAAATCCAGCAGCAGGACGGCTCGGTTAAAACTTCTAACCATTACAGAGTTAACAGGGGTGTGCCACAGGGCTCTATTTTGGGGCCGATTCTGTTTATCATGTATTGCGCAGATATAGTACATCGAATAAAAAAATGCAAATACCACATTTATGCAGACGACACACAAATTTACATTTCGTTTAAACCAGACGAATATGAGGAAGCTTTGGAAGCTTTGAACGAAGATCTAGAGAGGATAGTGCAATGGTCCAAGACTCACTCTTTGGTTATTAACCCAGTTAAAACTAAATACATGCTTTTTGGTTCACGTGCTGGGTTGAGTGCAATTGAAACGCGAATCAGGCCTGTAATTGTTATGGGAGAGCAAATTCAGCGTGAATATGAGACGCGTAATTTGGGTCTCATTATGGACGCAGAGCTTCGTTTTGAAAAGCACGTTGCAGAATGTGTCCGAAATGGTTTTTATAGACTGAAGGTCTTATATAGAGCGCGCCCGTATCTTAGCGAGGAATTGCGTATTTTGCTGGTGGAGTCATTGGTACTGTCTAGGCTGAATTATGTGGATGCGGTCTATGGTCCTCGGTTGCTGTCCAGGACGGAACACGTGGTGCAGAGGCTCCAGAATGCTTGTGCGCGCTTTTGTTTTAACATTCCTCGGAGAGCACATGTCACACCATTTCTAAATGATCACAATCTGTTAAAAATGAAAGCGCGGCGGAAGCTTCATTTGGCCAGTCTGATGTTTGGGGTGATAAGGCGTCGTTTGCCCCCGTATTTGTTTGGAAGGCTGGAGTGGACATGTGGGCGCGCTGGCCGGGAGAGAAGACGATGTGTACCACAGCTGTCTATACCGAGCCATAGGTCTGCTGCTTTCAGGGGTAGTTTTAGGTATGCAGCGACTAAATGTTGGAACAACATTCCTCCGCCAGTGAAAGACTGCAAAATAAGCGTCAATTTTAAAAAGAAACTGCGGATATTTTTGCTCGAACACGCGCACCCGCGCCTTTAGGAAGCTCCCAACGAGGAGGCTCCGTTCGTCCGCAATTTTCTGCGCCGCGGCGACGGGGCAGTTGACGACTGCTGTGCCGTGACCGGTGTAGCTGAAGCTGATTTCTCCAGCTCTCACCTGATCACGGGGGCAGCTGCCCGCCTCCACGACGGCGGAGATGACTTCCTCCGTCGTGGCCGCGTCATCCAGACCCGAAATGCGCAAACCTGCGCATTTGTTGGGTCTGGTGACGCGGACGGCTTCGGTATCCAGCGACTCTCTCAGCTTGGCCGCTAGGGCATCGGCTTTGGGGCCGCTGGTGGCGCCGGAGACCTCGAGGAGGCGAGCTCCGGTGCGAGTTGTTTTGCACCGGAGCCCCCCCTCAATCTCGAGGGCCTTGAGGTCCACTGAGGCTTTAACCTGCCTCAGGACCTGGGCGTACCCCACGCCCTTCTCCACAACCTCCGTCGTCACCGTCAGGACGACGGCAGTGGAGCGTGGGGCGCGGAGCCTCTTCGGCGCCTTCGCCGCAGCGGCTTTTGCCGCCTTCTTAGCCGCCTTTTTGGCGGCCTTTTTCGCCTTTTTGGCGGCTCCCGCTACCACCCATTCCTCCCCTCTGGAGGAACGCTCGGGTGCAGCGGGAGTGGCGGTTATGGCGGGGGCGGGGGTGCCGCGCTTCTTCCCCTTCCCTTGTGGCGTTGGGGCCACTGGGGCGACGGGGCCGGGCTTACCACTGACAGCAGCCGCGAAAGACGCAGTCCGTGTCAGTGGGGGACGGTAAGCCCGTTCCTCTAACACGCCAAGCCGCCTCTCGATGGCCGCCAGGAGCTGCACCACACTAGGCGCAGGCTCAGGCGGCGGATTGGGCGCCGGCCTAGGCGCTGTTTTCGGCGCCGGCTTAGGTGCCGATTTTGTGGCCGGCTTTGGCGCCAAATTTGGCGCCGACGTAGGCGCCCCCTCTGGCGGCGCAAGAGCCCTCGGGTGGTCCGCCACCTCCTGGGCTCTTGGGGCCTTCTGGGCCTCCGGGGATTCCCTGACCATCTGGGTCAGTTGCCTGACCTCCTCCCGGAGGACCCGCTGTTGCTCCAAGGAGTTGGCCAGCTCAGTTTCCGGGCTTGTGACCCGGGCCCTGAGCTTAACCTCCTCCTCGGAGACGCTCCTACCGAGGAGCTCCTCCAGCGCAGTCCTGGCGACGGCGACGTTTTCCGCCACCGTCTTCTTTTTGCCCGACACATTTTTAGACCCCTTAATGGTGTCCGTAATGCGGGCAAGCGCTGCGAGGAGTTCCCTCGCCGCGGGGACGCCTTGATCCCTGCCACTGGGTAGTGGAGGGACGAGCACCGGCTGCTTCAGCGTTCTGGTAGCCGCGGTGGCCAATATTTTGGCCGGCCGATCATCCTCACTCGAGGAGACCGTCCATTGTCCGGAGCTTCTGCTCCGGTCAAGGGACGGTCCACCCGAGCGAGGCCGCTTACGTCGGAGACCCTCCTCGGTCTCCATACGGCTGGATACTGACTCGTTGTGCGTTAGCAGTGGGCCAACCCACCCCTGGATCCCCCAGGACCCTACGGTGGCCTCCACCACTAACAGCATCGCTCATCCTGTCTCCTCTGAAAGCAGAGGAGTACGGAGAGCGATGTGTTCCCGCCACGTTGGGTATTGGCCGACGATCAATGCCAACCCTATGAAGGGGAAGCCATTGACCGCCGCCCAGGGTGTACCGGCCGCTCCGATTCCGTTCCCCCCGGACTGCAGCGGGATCGGAATCGGAGCGACACTCGAGGAGGCTACGCAACACACACCCCACCCAAGGAGGCGTAGTGAAGCTTTTTCTGCTATGTTAATGTTGGGAGCCAATTAATTTAGTCTAGAGTCTGTCTGTTTTGTCACTGATAAAATTTTCACATTTGTCAGAGTTAAGTTCTAAGCCAATGGATTTAAATTTATTTTTGATAAGTTCTAGGTCTTGTAGAACTGCTAGTACGATACCCCCTAGGGTCCCGTCGTCTAGATACCATATGTTGAATTTTGAATTTATCTGTTGAATTATAGGGTGTATCGCTAGACTAATTTAGTTTTCTCTCTTCTGGCGATTACGCAGTTTCCGCCAACGACTTAGCACATGGATTTGAATTCGAGTTTCGAATTGGGGGTAAGTATGCGACTGTGCTAGATTACTTAGTGTACCCACGGATTAAAACTTTGTGAATGTACAAGAGAAGGTGTATATAAAATACAATAAAGGCCGAAAGTGTTGTAGCACGCTGGAGTACCTGAGTCAAAGCAAAAAACACAGGTTAGTGGTTATAGCAGACAAACACAATTCTACAGGTTAATATTATTAGAGTTAATGTAGTTACATATCAGATATATAAGGGGAGAATTAGTGTAGGTGAGAAGAGAGTTAAAATTTATGGGTCGGGGAATACGGTTGGTGGGTATATCATATAGAGAACTTCTTCTTGGGCACTCAAAGAAGATGTGATCAGTAGTGTGTTCATCCAAGCCACACTCATAGAGAGAGCTGTCCCTGACCCTGATCTTAGCGAGAAATACATTAGAGCAGACATGTCCTAAACGCAGACGACAGATTACCGATGTCGCTCTTTTAGTAGCTTCGCGAAATTGGTAAAACCAGGGTTTAGTTGGTATGTCAGGCTGAATGGAGGCATAGTGTCTTCCCTTCACCTTGCTGGATTTCTCCCAAAGGGCGGTCCATCTTGAAATTAGACAGGGTCTGGCGAGTAACAGGAGGTCATGAGCATAGACTCTATATTGGTCGAGAGTACCATTGTGTGTTGCTTCCTTGGCAAGGGAATCCACAAAAGTGTTACCCGCTATGCCAGCATGACCCGGGATCCACACCAATGAAACCTCGAGTCCCTTAGTCTGACACCTGAACAAAGATTGTTTTATTAAAAGGATCAAAGGGAGTTTTGTTTTACTGGTGAATTGATTAGCTAGGATGGCCATTAAGCAACTCCTGGAATCAGTAAAAATTACTGCCTTGCTTATATTATGCGATTCGATATATAGCAATGCTTCCAGTATAGCTATCGACTCACCAGTAAAAATGGAACTAATATTTGGGGATTTGTATGATAATATGACTTGGTACTTTGGGATCCAAACCGCGGATCCCACGCAGGTAGAATCTGATGATTTGGATGAATCTGTGTAAACAGCCAGCCAGTCCCGCCAATGTTGGCTGATTAGACAATTTAACTCCTTATTAGCATCCACAGAATCTTTACTTATACCAGAATACAAGACGACATTAGGGCTGTAGATAATCGCGGCAAATGGGGATTCAAATAAGGGGCTAGTTTTACACCGAAAACAAGGGAAAGGGAGGCGAACATAATTTACGAAGCTGTTAAATAAACATGGATGACCATTGTGTCTGTCCAATATCCACCAGAAGATATAAATTCCGATAGTTTATGAAGTTTGGGTATCAGAGGATGAAGGGATAGTTGGGAGAATTTATATAGATACCTATCAGAGAGGTACTGCCTTCTTAGAGATAGAGGGGGGTCTACACACTCCAATTGTAACGCGTTAATTGGCGAAGACCTCATAGCACCCACGATAAGGCGCATGCTTTTGGCCTGGATTTTATCCAACAAGCTTAAGGCTGCCTTATTGCACGGCTCCAAGAGAAAGCACCCATAGTCTAAATGGCTACGGATAAGCGCATTGTACAATAATTTTTGGCAATAAGGGTGGGCACCCCACCAGACTCCAGACACAGCCCTTAAAATATTAATATTTTTCTTACATTTATGGCTGATGTAATTAATGTGCACTACCCCAGATAGTTTTGAATCCAAAACCATTCCCAAAAACTTAACTGTGTCTCTTACAGGGAAATTTTGATCATCAAGAGAGATTATACAATCAGGGATGGATCTACGGCGGCTGAAAATTACCACAGAGCTTTTGGGGACTGAAAGTGATAAACCATGGTCAGTAACCCAGATAGAGATAAGAGATTGCTGAGTTCAATCTGGACAGGGCAAGATCATCCGCATATTGAAGAATGTTGCAGAAGGAAGTAACTGAGAGATCTAAATCGGCGGTATAGATGCTATAGAGGAGGGGGCTTAAAACAGAGCCCTGCGGAAGGCCTCTCCAAATTATTCTGGGAGGAAGGATTGAATTTTGAACTCTAATACTAATGGTTCTCCCAGAGAGGGAATTGGAAATGAAATTTACTATCTTCTCTGGAACACTCAGATTAAGCAGTTTTTGCCTGAGCACAGGAAGTAGTACATTGTCATATGCAGATGCTATGTCCAAGAATACACCCACGCAATACTGATTTTTTGATAGAGCTATTCTAACGTCAGTGGTAAATATACTGAGATTATCCATTGTCCCCAATCCCTTGCGGAACCCGAACTGAGTTTTTGAGAGCAAACCCTGGCTTTCCACTAGCCACTCTAAACGATTTTTTATTAAGTGCTCTAAGATTTTGGACATGGTACAAGAGAGTGCAATAGGGCGGTAGCTGGAAGGATCATCACTACATTTACCTGGTTTCAGGATTGGAATTATAATCTGAGACTTCCACTCTTCTGGGGGGAAACCAGAGTAAAAAATGAAGTTGAGCAAATTTAAAAAAAATTTTTGGGTGGTTGGGCTGCTCTTGATAATAAGTGAGTAAGGGATGCCATCCACACCAGGTGAAGAATCCTTAAGGGACCCTAAGACATTCGAAAGCTCTTCGAAGGAGAAAGAGGAATACAAAGGGTGTGAAGTCTGAGAGCTAGAGGGAAAGAAGTTTGAGGACTCGGCAGCAGTAGGAGCTGTTGGGGGAGCAAGTTTTTGTTCAAATTTCTGTAGCCATCGAGAGGGGTCGTTTGAGGTAATGTTGTTGTTGGTTGTAGAATACCTGAACCTTCTAACATCTCTCCATACACACGATGCAGGGGTACAAGGGGCTAATGCTTCACAAAACTTGCGCCATCCAACCTTTTTCTTTTGCGACAAATGTCTAACTGTTTGAGCAGCTACTTTTTGGTAGTTTAGATAATTTGCAGTTGTCATGTTATGTTTATATGTTCTTTCAGCATCCCTTCTCATTCGACAGGCATCTGAGCAGGTCTGATTCCACCAAGGAGGAGAGGGGATGTTGTTCCCGGGAGCTCTTTTAACAGGAATTGCCTTATCGGCAGAGTTCAGAAGAGCCTGCTTAAAGAGGGTATAAACAGAATTAATATTACCAGAGTTAGGGACAGGTAAGAAAGAAACCTCCTGGTCAAGAGCATTAGAGTACAGTTCCCAATCGGCTTTTGACAGATTAAATTTAAGAAGAGGGTTAAATGGTGGTGACTCCCTGTGGCTGGCTAGAGAGGAGACAGTTATGGTGTAGTGATCACTCTGATGTGAGTCGCTTGCAATCTGCCAAGTCAGGCATGAGGCAAGGGAAGCGGAACAGATGGTTAAATCCACAGCACTAGGGCCTCTTTGGGTTAAAGTGGATCTGCGTGTGGCCGAACCATCATTTAGGATGCAAAGATTGAATGAATCCAGGATATCAATGAATGAGGGCGCTAAATTGTCACAATCTAGTGATCCCCATGAAGTATGATGGATATTGAAGTCACCCAGAATAACAAGAGGAGAAGTTATAGAAGCTAAAATGTTGCTTAACTCAGCTAGTATGGAGGAATTGGGATAGGGGATATAAATGGAAAGAAAAGTAATGTTTGATACTGTAATAGCAACAATGTTCCAGCCATCACTGTGAGGAGGTAGACACACAGAGTTAAAAATAATTGATCTGGAGACCAAAATGGCAACTCCAGCATATCTTTCACCCCTGTCATCCCGAAGACAGGCATACCCAGGCATCCTGAAATGGGTGCCAGGTTTAAGCCAAGTCTCCTGAATGGCAAGGATGAGAGGTTTGTGTTGATTAATTAAATAAATTAAGTGACTCTTTTTACTTCTAATGCTCCTACAATTCCATTGAAGGAGAGGTGGGAATGTTACTAGTGAAATTTAGCAGCTGAGTGAGTTTTGTTTTATATTTTTCAGGTAGCTCAGTATCATCAAAACGGGTGAGCATACTAATAAGGGTGGCGAGCAACAGATCCAAAAAGTTATCATTGGAATCAGCATTAACTTGTGCACCAGGGAGAGCAGCACCATTTGGAAGAGAAGGCGGCGGAGATTGGGTAATAAGACAATGGGCCTGCCTGTCATAGCCAGGGCCAGAAGCAGGGGAGCTCTGCCTTCGGGGCATGAATGTAGTTTTCCTATATGATACCTGAGGTCCTTGAGACCCCCGGATAGAAGGCGAGGGAGGATGATGAGAATCAGTGTGAGAATTTAGTGGTTGAGAAGATCTAGCTGTGTCGGCAAAAGACTTTCTCACTTGGGGGAATCTAGCCGATGCCTCCATGTAAGAAATGCTCTCCTGAAACATGGTAATCTTTATAGACTTCTGCCTGGAGTGCTCTGGGCAGGAAGGGTCTTTGGCTGTGTGGGGACCTAAACAAAACATACATGTGGGAGTTTTTGAGGCACATGAAATACCCTCATGAGCCTGGGAACAAATGAAACATCGTGCGGCAGATCGACATTGTGTGGAAGTGTGACCATAACGGCAACATTTCCAACACTGTATGAGGGGAAGAACATAATTTTCTACAGGGAGGGAATTATAAAAACATTAGACGTGTGGGGGCAATTTTTGTCCTGAGAAGGTGATCACGATGGTTTGAGTGGGAACATATGTGGCAGTGTTGTTTTCACCCGTGACTCTCCTATTGAGCCTTCTAGCTTTCATTATAGACCCGTATCCTGATGGAACCTCAATGGATAGGACCACTTCTAATGTCCACTCCACTGGTATTTGTCGAACTATACCCATTCGTGAGGTAGCAAACGAGGGAATTGAGCAATTATATTTTTCCCTTGCCATAGAAGGATGACTAATAAAGTTGTTGGCATCACTAGCATTTCTAAATTCAACTGAAAGTCTGTTACGACCAACCCGCTTAACACTGCCTTCAATAATGTTTGTAATTTTATTCATGAACAAGAAATGACCAAATTTAATGGATCGGAACACTGTTCCCGCAGAGGTATCGCCGACATCCCTAGTCACATGGACCAAAAACGGGCCAGAGTCCGACTCTGAGTATTTTGAAACCTTGTCCTGAAAATTGGGATGAATATTTGAATGGATGGAGTCGCTTGGGAGGGGACAGTTATTGTTTTTTTAGCGGGGACAGCGTCTTCCTGTGAGGTATGGATAACACGCTTCTTGGCTGTGGCTGTACTGATTTTAGAAGTATCCTCTAGAACAATTCGTGAAGTACCGGGGAGTGGAGTGCCTGGCCGTTCACCGGGGACGCTTCCCCCGCCAGGGTCTGGTGGATGGTTATCCATGGGACTGTCTACGTGTTAAACAAGAAACTAACCCTGAATACGAACACAAAGCACACTTAGACAACACAGAAGCACTTAAATACTCCAGCAACTCAATATCTTCAAGTAAAAAGATTTTGGAAGGGACGAACACTTGTAGCAAGCACGCGTTCCCTTGTAAAAATCCCAGTGTGAAGTAAATTCATGAAATTGAAAAGACATTCATCGCTAGACTAAAAATGACTGGTCCCAATGGGTCACCTTGCTGACATCAACTGTCGATTCTTTAAGATGATCCTTGTAAACTAATTTTGTCGGGTATCTATAACACTGCCAAAGAAATAAGAAATAAATACTGAGATCAAGCCAGCAGCCAAACGTTACGCCAGCAAAAACTAAAATAACGTGAAAACTATAAGGGCTACAAATGTAAATTTTATGTGCACATTCAGCACAAAGTAAAAGCTAACTTTTTGGGAACTTTCATCCAGTTAGGTCCACTTAAATTTTTTTCGTGCTGCAAAATCAATTTTTCGTGAATTACTTATTATTGCAGTTATATGTACAAATGTGAAAAGAAGTGCATTTTTGTATGACATAGTGCTCTAATTGTCGGTATTATCCAGTTATATCCAAATCCATAAATGATACAAAAAAAGGTTTATACCATACCTACTCTAAAAAGCTTATTTTATTCACGCAAAACAGTGAATAAAAAGGCCTTTTATTCACTGTTTTGTTTTTATTCACTGTTTTGGTGTTTGAATTTGGAACACAAAAATATATCCGGTCTCTATTTCAATGCTTACACAAACTCCTTGCGCTAAGATTCGAAATTCAAAACTCTTTGGTGCAAATAAATTCTCGAGATTTGATTGGTCGATATTTGCGACAAGGAGTTTGGCATTAGATTAAAAACTGTTTTGTGTTCTTTGCTGCCTTTATAGAAATAAATATTGTTTCACAAGTTGACCACTCTAATGATAATAATAAGAAAATTGCGCTTAATTTCAGTCATTGCTCTAATTTTAATGTCCATTTCAATTAATGTAACAATTCTTATTTCTTGATTAAATTTCTATTTTCGCTTAAATTATGTCTTTTCTCGAAGTCATGGTATAAAGTATAGTATGCAACTCCTGAATAAAGTACGAATTTATATCGATGGCCATGAATCACTCGCGTCGTTCAGGATTCTAACAGTTGAATCACTCGCTGCGCTCGTGATTCAATCATTAGAATCCTGCACTTGCTCGTGACTCATCTACGGCCCTCGCTTTAAATCCGTCCTTTATTCACTAGTTGCATAATATACTATTATACCATACCTACTCTAAAAAGCTTATTTTATTCACGCAAAACAGTGAATAAAAAGGCCTTTTATTCACTATTTTGGTGTTTGAATTTGGAACACAAAAATATATCCGGTCTCTATTTCAATGCTTACACAAACTCCTTGCGCTAAGATTCGAAATTCAAAACTCTTTGGTGCAAATAAATTCTCGAGATTTGATTGGTCGATATTTGCGACAAGGAGTTTGGCATTAGATGAATAAATATTGTTTCACAAGTTGACCACTCTAATGATAATAATAAGAAAATTTGGCTTAATTTCAGTCATTGCTCTAATTTTAATGTCCATTTCAATTAATGTAACAATTCTTATTTCTTGATTAAATTTCTATTTTCGCTTAAATTATGTGTTTTCTCGTAGTCATGGTATAAAGTATAGTATGCAACTCCTGAATAAAGTACGAATTTATATCGAGGGCCATGAATCACTCGCGTCGTTCAGGATTCTAACAGTTGAATCACTCGCTGCGCTCGTGATTCATTCATTAGAATCCTTCACTTGCTCGTGACTCATCTACGGCCCTCGCTTTAAATCCGTCCTTTATTCACTAGTTGCTTATTATACTATTTTCTGGCGTAATCAAAAAGGTTAAAGATAAATGAGTTTAAATAAACTTTGAATAGAAAAATATGACATTGAATGACATCAACGCATCCCTTTCTTTGGGGTGACGTTTTATTGCAAAGTTGGGATACATATTGTAGTTTACGTCTTTGATCATGAAAAATAAATGATATCTACGTTTCTATTATATTGAATAAAGACAATAATGTGATGTCTGTGATGTACGACGAATGTGGCAGTTTAACTCAAGAATATAAATTGACCTGCATAAAATAATAATATTCTAGGACATACTATAGCTAGGTTGTAATATGGGTTCTAGAATGTGGATAAACTTACTTGGATACACTTATTTTCTAATGGTTCAGTACCTTTTTTTTTTCGTGCGGAAATCCCCTCGGATACCCCTCCGCCGGCCAGCGGGGGTGGTTATGTCGGGCTTGAACCGACTAAAACCGCAAGCCGTCTCGGGTCTACAGACGCCGGCGGCATGGAAGGTTGACCATAGAGTGTGCTCTCGCACCCCGTGCGAATGGTTCAGTACCTCTTGTCTCTGCCGCACCGTAAGGACTTGGAATTCTTTACCAACCCTTAAATTACTAACCCTTAACTACATGATTTTACACTTTCGTACCTCAAAAGGAAAAAACCGGAACCCCTATAGAATCATTTCGTTATCTGTCTGTATGTCGGGATTATTATGTAATCTGTGGTAGTATTTAAATTCATAGAAGATACAAAAAAAAGTTTTACAGACGAAACCACACACATCATTATATATGTGGTGCGTTTCTGTGTACCTACCTGTGTATGCACACTGGGCCAACCGGGGCCAACGAACTCCAATATATATATGAGTATAAATTAGGTACTCTGTGGTGACTGATGATCATGTGCCATGACATGATTGAAACTTCTGTGTCGTCAACTGTCAAAAAAAAAACAAACTAAAATATTACTTTTTTTAAGTACCTAGCTATTTTATTACAACTCAACAATAAAGTAAATCATAATTTTGCAATCCTTCAGTGGTTAGGTTGTGTTAAAAATTAATAACCAATTAATAAAAGGTTTCATTAACACCCCAAGAATACTATAAATCATGGATAAACAGAAAGGTAATTTATATAAAACTTTTTCATATACCTAATATATTTCATCATAAATAAGCGCACGGTGTTTGAGAATATATGAAATAAATGAACATTGCTTATGTAATATTTTCACAGATTTACCATCAGTAGAAGTTGCATGTGAAATATTGGATAAAATTATTTTAAAACAATTACACTTAATGGAAGAGAAAATGGGTTGTGAATTGAATATAGAATCCAGTATCAACAACGGCAGTATACATTTAGCAAAGTCGCGATATATTATGGGACAGAGTTCGGTAAGCACCGCGCGACTGCCTACTGAGAGCAGCTTCAATTTTTCAGCATCTACTATATGTGAAACTGCTGAGGAAGATGGAGTAAAGCAGTTGAGATTGATAGATAGTGATGCGGAAAACACAGTGAACCCTCTTCGCTGGTTTGGAGTTCTAGTTCCACAGAATATGCATAAAGCTCAAAGCATATTTCAGAATGCTATTAATTATATAGTTGAATGTGTCAATATCCAACTTCAAATCCAGACAAATCAACAAAATATTGAGGTATTGAAAAACTTCATCAGTCCAGTGAAGTCTGTGTAACTTTCAATTATGTAAAGGTTTCAACTGTAAAGTAGTATACTTATTTCCTTGGCCACATGTATAATCCCATAGACAGGGCTGCCTTAAGCATATCATGCACTGGGGTGCGAGATTCAACCAAGCCCTGAAACTCAATATTTGTATTCTATTTTCACAAGCTTTTATTTGACTTGCACTCTTCATATGTAAGTGGTAGGGGAAACTGGGGACACAAGATCCCCCCTTTTTTGTTTGCCTAAAATATTGGGTATTTTTCATAAAATTTAATGGGTTTTTTTCCTAATAACATTAAATTATAGCTCTTTTTTTAAAAGATGGCATAAGGAACAAGTGTACCCTATTCAGGGAGACTTATTCCCCACAGTGGGTAGACTTAATCCTGGGGGAGCAAATGTCCCTTAGGTTAGCATAAAATTAAAGAATATGTAACAAAATTTACTTTTATTAAATCAACAATACATAGGCTATTTGTCTTAAGGCACTTCTAATTTTTTATTCATCACAGGAACATTAGGGACACAAAGTACCATTAAAATAAATCAGTCTTCATTAAATCAATCAGTCGTCAAAATCCATAATAATCAGTGGTAACTGGCCGTATCATTAGTCCACTGGTTGTATTTTTGCAAAGGTTTGTTATTGTTTGCGGCATATTCAAAGGCAAGCTTGCAGACAGAGATAGAGGTCAAACCATGATGCAATTCACTAGCGGTTTCAATATATTTCACTAGTGATTCTTCATTTAAGGAAAATACCCTCGACTGGCCATAATCAGGTTTATAGCTTATATCACCTCTAGCCTGCTGGGGTTTACGAACATAGCGTTTTAGAGTCATGACTTGAATATTGAATAATTTAGCGGTACCTTTGAGACTTTTCCCATCTAAAACTTGTACAGCTTCCATTAATTTATCTGGGTCTAACGGAATTCTGCGTTTATACCCAACTTTGGGCTTATATACCCTTGGCATTATCTGCAGAAAAAAAGCAAATCAAAGGTTTTGGTTATAGTCACAAAGTTACAGACACTTGTTTAGGGAGACGTGTTCCCAGGAACAAGTCTACCCCTTAGTAAAAGGAACAACTCTACATAGAGGCCATATTTTCCAATAAGATTTTTATTAAAAACATATCAATTCTTAGTCCAAAATTCAGTTCAATTCTACAATCAAAAATACAATAGTTTTCGTTAGCTCAATCACCTAATACCCAAAACAATAAAGCAACAAGTAGAAAAATAAATGAAATATGTACATACTATATCTATGATTTTGATGGACCAGAAAGGTCAAAATTATTTTAGCTGTGTTCAGTTGGCACAACTGAATAATGTGACCACTGCTAAATAATTGTATCTACTATAGTTTTTTGTAAAAACGTGGGGGAACTAGTCTCCCAAGGGAACTAGACTCCCCAGGCTCCCCTAAGTTGTCCATCAAAAGTTTGTTTGTAAGTAAGTTGTCTGTAAAAATTTGTTAATATGTACGTAAGTTGTCCGTCAACATTTGTTTGTATGTAAGTAAGTCCATCAAAATTAGTAAACCATTTTTCAACCATTTGTAGGCATTTTAGTATGTGCAGAAATCCCAACGGTGAAATCCCACCCCGTGATAAACAATGAGTGCTACCGATGAGGTGAATAGGTCGGACTCCTATTGACTTGAACCACACGGTATCTCGTCACATTTGCTTGTGTACCGGTGGAACCAGGTATGCCCTAAATAGGAAATCCACCTCAGTTCACCCAACAAATACATTGATCGACTTGGGCAACCTCGGCCATCGCCTTCATGGTTACCTCGCGATGCATTGGATACGTGCCGTCACGAAGGTATCGTCGGCGTAGCACTTCATGGCGACACCCTACGAAAGAGCACAGCGAAGCACCCAGTCACAGCCAATTCCACACAAACGATCCGCCGATTCTACAGGAACGGTCCACCGATCCCTGTGGATCACCACACGACATAAATTTCGCTGACCGAACTCTGCCCTAGTTGGGTAGATTGCAGCTCTCTCTGATAAGTAAGCCCTAACGCGAAGAGCCCTGAAGAAAGAGGCACCCCGTGATAAACAAATAGCTCTCTGATGCAGTTCTAGGGCAAGGTATTGAACGCGTTGGCAATGTCAAGAGATACTGCCAGCAGCACCTCGCCTTGGGTCACTACTTCCTCCACCTGGGCCCTCGCGTGTATGTTCACATCCACGTTAACCGAATGATTGTCTGCCAACCTCTGTGGCTTAGCGGTAATGCGTTTGACTGCTAAGTCAGAGGTCGCAGGTTCGATTCCCGCTCAGTGCTAATATGTATATTTGCATTGGTCTGGGTGTTTCATGCATAGTATGTATTTATTTACAAAAAAAAGTATTTTAGTATGTTTATCCGCATTCTACCATATGACAAGCTCTGCTTAGTTTGGGTTTAGATGGCATTTTGTAATTTGTCCTAGAATATTTATTTATTTATTATTATTATAAATTCGAGCCTACTACTATAAGGCGTTCGACGAGGCGCTTTGCTATGATCTGTTCAAAGAGCTTGCACAGCACACTTCATTGAGCAATACAATGAGCCGGTAGGCGTACGGTGACTCCGCAGGGCGCGCCTTTTTGCGGATGAGGACCAGTTATCTCCCATATTTGCGGAAACCGGCTCTTCTCGGGGTAAAGGGCCGGTTCTAGCAGGGATTCCAAACCCTTTAGAGCCACGACCCACGCTCAGCGTAGAATGCCGTCAGTATCCGGAGTGGTGTTTTGATTTTGAACCGTACCCCCGCTAGCTCTTGCTCTGCTTATATCTGCTTTGCAAGTCACTTAGGGTAAGACGTCGTATTCTACGTCGGGCTTTTGAGACAGGGCCATCGAGGTTGAAATCAGTGTGCTTTTCCACCCTGCCCCGCAGGGAACAAGGCGCCTACATCTCCATGTTGTGCGGTGTTCCACAGGGCTCGATGTTGGGGCTGATCCTGTGGAACATCGGTTACGAGGGTTACGACTGGGCGGCGGAGGCCAGAAGTCTGAATTAGCCACTGGAAATCTAGTCTTGTCGTAGTCGCCATCAAGCCCTTGATAAGGTACCTGGGGCTCGATTGGCGGTGGGAATTCGGGGATAATTTTCGAAGTCGGTTTCCCAAGCTCAAAGGGGTGGTGGTTGCGTTCGCGCAGCTGCTGCCCAATTTAAAGGATGCTCTACACCGGGATCGTGCGGATCATGGCCTGTTATAGGACCCCAGTATGGGCGGTCAACTCGCTATATGGGAGGGAGAGCCTGAATCCCCAAATCGCCTGTACGTCTCCTTGAATTAGCTCCGGCTGGGCCCGGAGGGCACTCATGGGCGTCACTTCCATCTCATCATAGAATAAGTAAGCCCCCAAGAATCACTCTCGAAAGTCTCCAGCAACCCCTAGCCGGCTTCTATTTTGGCTTTTGAGGCAGAGCCATCGATGGTGAAGTCAGTGTGCTTTTCCGCCCTCGCATGGAACAAGGTGCCTACGTCTCCATGTTGTGCAGTGTTCTACAGGGCTCGATGTTGGACTCGATCTTGCGGAACATCGGTTACGAGTGTTACGATTGGTTCTGTTTTTAAATGAATACTTCAATCAATTAATAAATTGCTTATCCCTTGCTCGACATAGGCCTCTCCCAATGTGCCCCATACCTCCCGATCCACCGCTTTCCGCATCCGGTCTATCCCAGGTACCTTGTTCAGGTACCTGGCTGTCAATCTGGCTGGGTCCGTCCCACCTTTCAGTATTCTAATTAATACTTACTCTACAATAATATAAAAATAAGACTTTTTGGCTTAAAACAAAATTGCTGCATATACTTTATAGGCTGGTATAGTGAATGTTAAGCAGTTTTTAAAACTGAGGCTAACAACTTAGAACCTCTGCAATTACGTAGAGACATTGCCTCTCTGGCTGTAATTTACTGTCTCTACTACGGTGAGTGTTCTGATGAGCTTTTTCAACTAATCCCACCATCTCCTTGTCGATCCAGAACAACACGTGCTAAACTGCGAGCCACAGTGGAAACCATACGGTCCCGAACTCATCGGTTTCGTGATTCCTTTCTTTGTCGCACGATAAAGAGCTGGAATCCTCTGCCCCCGCACGTGTTTCCTTCTTCTCACAATCCCGGTTTCTTCAAGCGGAGCGTGAACAAGCATCTTTTGAGGCCGTCAAGGTAGGGGTCACCATTTTAGGGTCGTCAGCATCTGGGATGGTGGCCCATATCTTCTGGACTTCACTCTAGCTTCTCACCATCCAGCGGAGTGCACTCAAGTGATGGAATGAATATAAAAAAAAACTGATTGACTCTCATGACAGGTATAATGCGATCGGCTTGCGCCCTCTAAGACCCTGCACCTGGGTGCCCCGCACCCCTTTCAACACCGGGTAAAGACGGCTCTGCCCAAGGGTAATTGTGGTCTTAACAGTTGTAGTTTAATAGAAAATATGTAATATTTTTAAATTTAAGTATTTATTTTTATTTATATTTAAAAAATAGAACATCTTTGTTTTTGAAATGAATGAAAGAAATAAAATATACGCAGTTAAATATTAGTTTACTTTGTTGCATTGGTAATTGGACCATGTTTTGCAAAAATGTTCCAATCGACACCAAACCCGTTTCGAGATATTTGACTTTTTAGATAAATACGATATTTCTTCCATCAGGCTTATTAACGCGTAACTTTTGTTGCATGAATGGGTACTTAATTATTGCTACTATAATAAACTAGTAAAAATATGTACTTGTTTCTTGAGGTTTCAAACATATTAAGGAAAAACTGATGGGGATCATTTATGCAAATAACATTTTTATATAACAATAGTAAATTTTCTCTTTTGCAAAAATGATCCTATAGCAAAAAAAACTATTCAAGTTTTTTTTTTGCTATAGGATCATTTTTGCAAAAGAGAAAATTGGGTAAGAGGTACAAAAAGAATACTTTTGTTTATTTTTAAACTCTTGTTTTATTTTTATTACAAAGTATTCGCATAGGGACAATAAAAAATTAACAAGTTTCAATCAAAACTTCAATAAAATAAAAATTACAAATCTTCTCTTTATTAAACAAAACGAAACTTAAAAACAAAATATGTCATAATATTTTATTAAATCAGCATTTCTATCAAGAAATGAGTATTTCACATTTTTTTATTATAACTAAAATCAACATATTCATAGTAGTAGAAAAACTATACCCGTTCTTTAATATAGACTTTACTATTTTAACTATCAAAAGTTAAATAATTTTTTAACATCGCAATCATGATCCACGTCACACGAACCGTTTTTGTAGAAACATTTCTTTGCAATGTGTTATAAAATCCCACAATTACAACATTTTGAATCATTTTTGTAGTTTGTGTATGAATTTATAATCTTAAAGAAAATGATTCAAGTACAATGAATCGTTTTTGCAAATAAATTTTAACATCGCAATCATGATCCATATCACATGAACCGTTTTTGTAGAAACATTACTTTGCAATGTGTAATAAAATCTCATAATTACAACATTTTGAATCATTTTTGCAGTATGTGTATGAATTTATAATCATTAAGAATATGATTCAAGTAGAATGAATCGTTTCTTCAAATAAATAAATTATCACTTCCATTTAATGGTCAAAACGATCCTCAACTTTGACAGCTTTTTTTTATATTGGGAGTGGTTGGATTTTGATCTTACACTGTCAGTATATAAAGTCACTTTTTCTGTATACGATGGCATATTTATCTCAAAAATTATGAAATTGTCGGTTGGAACATTTTGGCAAAACATGGTCCAATTTCAATCCCCATGTTGTGAATTGAGTATTTTTTGTGCTTCATGGTAACAGCATAGTTCGTGGCCAACTACAAATCAATGCTACATGAGTGAGGAGGGGTAAGTTTGAGGTTCAACGACACGTTCGATTAATAGTCCAGTCAAAATAGACATTTGAATAAGGAATAATTCGCATAGAGCTGAAAATTGGCAGAGACGTTAAATACATCATTATAAATAAAATGTCAAAAATCCCCTTCGATCCTACTTCTGCAAAAAAAATATTCAACGTCAAACGTACAAAATTTAAGTTTATTCCATTTTTCTCGAAAACGGTAAGTTCTATCGTGAAAATAGGTCAGACAAAGTTGTAGATCATACAATTCTCCAGTCACTTTTTCTCTTATGACTCACCATTCGTGAGATATCGCGGTTTTAATAACTAAAGTTCGGCCGTTCAGAGAATGCGTTCCTGACACCTATCAGTTAGTCACGACTATAGTATGGCCGCTGAGTTATTACCGATTTGACACATGATGAATTGACAATACTAGTGAAGTGACTGAACCAGTAACCCTAATATCATTTGGGAACAGTTTGTTTTTAAATATTCTAGTATAGTGTGTAATTAAATAAAATCAAAACAAATAATAGTTAAAGACACAGGTTCTTTATTAGGTGGAGTATCCTTGATGGGCGTAGATAATTGGTCGAGGACATATCAAAATAAAACAAATTTGTAAACACTGTTACACATTTTAATGAATAGAGTAGGTACAAGATGTTTTAATAAATGACTACCTATCATTTATTAAAACAATTATTCAGACTCTGAACCAGATTCGCCAGAGCTGTCATCGCTATCAGTCAGTTGTATGACAATTTCATTGTCTATAATGGTGTCCACTCTTATATCGCGTTCATAATCTTCTGTTATTAGTTTTCGAGTCTTTTCGACGACCTTGACCCAATCTTCTTTCGTTATTTTGCTGCAAGCATCTTTTAATAGACCCATCATTTTATTAGTACTGAATGGCGGAGTCGTATTATTACGAGCTGCGTAACCTGTAATGTAAACATTAAATAACGTTAATTTATTACATTAAATAAATGAAATGTTACACAATTACCTACATGTAAGGGACATGAGATATTTATTTCTTAGTTATGTATCTTTTTACTTATATGCTGAATATTGGATGTTATAATAGTACAAATTATTCATATTCATAACTTATGCGATAAAAAACAATACCTTTGATTTGTGCCCATATTAGCTCAATGGCATTGTACTGGCAGTGATAAGGAGGAATTCGAAGTACCCGATGTCCATGTGCCAGAGCTATCTCATCTACTTCATAACGGACTCTTGATGATTTATTTTCGCGTACCAACTTTACTAAGTCAGACTTTAGCAATTCGGCAGTAGTTTCAATTCCATTTTGGTGTAGCCATGCTAGGAGATCAGCTTTCTTGTAGGCCTGAGTAGGCGCTTTATTCACTTGTTTCGAGTGATATGAAGCGTTGTCCATTATTATGATAGAAGGCTCTGGCAGGCTGGGTAATAATTGATTTTCGAACCAATTCGTAAAAGTGTCTGTATCCATCTCCTCGTGGTAATCGGAAGTACTTTTTGACGCGAAAGCCAGCAGTCCATTTTCAAAGAAACCACTTCCAGCAGAACCGGCGTGACAAATTATCAGTCGCGATCCTTTTCCAATTGGAACCTTTGATGTTGATGCTTTTGTTTCGTCAGTCCAAGAGCGTGACACAGTTTGGTTCGCATTTAACCATGTTTCGTCAACAAAAACGACGTTGTCCCAAGACTCGATTTTTCTGGCTTCTCTTAAAAAGTCACTCCTTTTAATTATTAAATCAAATCTTTCCATTAATATTTTCCTTTTATTCGTTTTTTTATATTCAAACCCAATTTCGTGCAAAAGTTTTGACAACGCCGTTTTACCGCCTTTAAACAAGCCAGCTTCTTTTAAAGAGACCAAAAGCAAACGTCTAGTTGGAAACTCGTTCCTAGTATAATAACCATATATGTGGTTTCTTATTGCATCTGCATCAAAAACATCAACACCTGTCACGGGCTTTTGTCTTCGTTTTTTCTTAGGAGTGCGTAAAATATTATCTTCACTTCCAGAAGCACCAAATTTTTCTTTATTTATATTGTATAGTGTTTTTGCACCAATTCCAAGAGCTTGTGAAACCCGATCTTTCACTTGAGTGACAGGAATCAAAGGGCCGCCATTTTGTGACTCACGCTCAAAGTAATCCTGTAGCTTTTGTACAAGCTCACGACATTGACTATTCAATGCTTTTCCTCGTTTCGGCATTTTCAACAAAATTACCAAACACAAACAAAATTAGTCCAATAAAGCGCAACGATAAACAGGAGAAAGCCGAGTTAAAAAATAACGGTTACACAAGAGAACGTAGTCTGTGCGCACGAGAGTACGGAAGACGACTAAACAGATTAAAATAGCGGTGGTAAGGATGTTGTCAGAATAGTATCGCCAATTACTTAAAAAAATACACCTATAACATTGCTTAATTGAGGGAGAAAATTATATTTATTAAATGTTGTTTTATATATTATAAATGTTAAAAATTATACATAATCATTTTAATTGTATTTATTTTTAAATCATAGAAAACAGTATTTCTGTCTTTGGATCACACATAAATCTTAAAAATCATAAGATACTGGCAACACAGTGCAATTAAGAGACGCAAAAAAATGGTAGCATTATATTTAGTCTAGTTGCTCGAAGGAATAAGTAAAATAAAAATATCCAAATAAAATAAATATCATATCTATTCCAATGAATTCGGACCGAATACTATCAAGCACATCACTATGAAAACTAGACGCACGATGTAACTTTGAACAAGCGCGCCAAAGAACAAAAAATAAATGTTTTCATATTATTTTCAAACTATTTTAAGTTTTGAAACAGAGTTTATTGGAAAATTACTTGATTCTGACATTTTGACATAAAGTTTTATATTAAAGAGGTATTCTAAATCATTCGGCAAATGTGTCGCTCGTGCAAGGTTATATCGATTAATTTAAGAATAATCTGTCAAATCGGTAATAACTCAGCGGCCGTACTTTAGTGATGGGCACAACATAACACTGAGTTCGTTACCGTCCCTCCAAAATGAACCGCCGCGTTATTTTTAAGATTATTTTCGTTTTAAATAGGCGGAATCATTTAAAATTTATATTTTAGTTATTTAAGAGGCCAAAAAAAGGTAATATTAATATAATAAAATTGTTTTATTTATTCTTTGTTACAAAGTTACAATCTGTATTTCTATGTAATAAAGTACATTGAATTGAATGTGCGTACAACAGAATATTAATCAGACTCCGATTCGCTTGAGGACTTTGAGGAGGTGGTGTCTTCATCATCATCTTCGCCTACATGTATAATTATATTATTATCAATAACAGAATCAATCCTGATATCTCAGTCAAAATGTTCCACAATCAGGTTTTTAGTCTTCTCTACAACCTGTGCCCAGTCATCTCTTGTGACTTCCCCGCAGGCTTCTTTTAATAGGGTCATCATCTTTTTCGTGCTGAATGGCGGGGAAGTATTGTGGCGGGTGGCGTAACCTTTTATTTGAGCCCAGATTAGCTCAATCGCGTTATATTGGCAATGATACGGTGGAACTCTTAGAACGCGATGACCGTACTCCAGAGCCAGTCCATCGATTTCGTATCGCACATTTGCCGCTTTATTTTCTTTAACTAATTTAATTAGCTCTGGTTTTAGCATCTGCATATTTGCGTCAATGCCTTGTAACCAAGCCACCATTTCTTCTTTTTTATTAGCTTGTGTAGGTGGTTTCTGTATTTGAACCGAATGATAGGAGGTATTATCCATGAATATTACAGAAGGCTCTGGTAGGCTGGGCAAAAGCACGTTCTGGAACTGTTCAGGATAAGTGCCTGAAGGATTACTGACCGCAACACAAGCGATGCGTTGGTTGCGATAATTTACAGCACGGCGTCGCCAGTCGTAGGTAGCTTTATGTATTAATTTGTAAATTTTTTCTCACTTGTCGTTGACCTGGGCTTAAGCAAGGATATACACGTACAGTTCCACTTCGCTGCAGTTTTATTTCCAAAAATCCGAGGCTAATCCTAAACATGGTCCTTACTGAACCGGATTATCATAAAATCATCGAGGATTAGCAGCTTCGCTTGGAAGTCATCGGATATTGAAGATTGATAATTATCTCGCTACGGAAGATAGAGTCTGGCCATCGGTTCTTTGCACAAGAAAAGAGCGGTAAATTCAAAAAAACAAGGGGTGACAACACCGACTATAGACTGAAGAAATGCGTTTGATACTATTATTTTTTATATTCAATTAAAGTTATTTTATACATTTTTATTTATTACGTGTTATCATACCTGTACATATTATATAACAAACTGAGTCGGATAAGCTGCACAAACTTTAAAATTAGCTTAGATATCATCATTATAGCGTTTAGTCCCGTTTGCGGCCCAAACTTGCACTCCGGTATTTATGAATTAACGGTGACTGTAGCCTAATGGTTATGGCATTGGACGTACAATGTTGAGGTTACAGTTTCGATCCCCAGTCATTGCACTACCGGTATGAACCCACACAAGCAGTTTTATACTAGTAATTTCTGTTGCTAGTATGCTTTTATTAAAAAATAAATTTCCAACTTACACATAAAGTTAACATACATGCTTGCTCATCATGCAAATAATGATCATGTCCAGGATACAAGAAAAAAAATTACAAGTCATTAATATTTATAATTTTATTATGATTCATAATCAAAGTCTGATTCTATAAATTCAACACCTGAAAATGATCTGTCACTATCGTCATCATCATCCGTACATTTATTATAAATCGTTCCAGTGCTGTTTCTGTGATTCCATCTCTTAATTTGTATTCATTTTCGACGTGAATAACGTGATCTGTGCATTTCTTCCAATCATCAGCCGTTACACTAAGAAATGACTCTTTAATTAAGTTTTCCATTTCTGCCCCTGGTACTCCTATATTTTTGCTAGCCAGTTTTCGTTTAGCTAAACTCCATATGAGCTCAATAGCATTTAAATCACAGTGGTATGGAGGTAGTTTAAGCACTTCGTGGCCATGTTGTTTTAGAAGTTCTTCTGCTTTATACAAGGGTTCAGGCTTATTCTCTTTAACGAGGCACATTAATTCATCTTTAGTATAAATTTCTTCAAATGGAATGTCGTTTTCTCTAAGCCATTTCTGTATGTCACTTTTTAAGTTCTGCATTGTTGGTGGTTTATTTATTTGTGTAACATGGTAACTAGCATTGTCCATCACAATCACACTAGGCTCTGTCAAATTTGGAATCAATTTCTCACTTAACCACTTCATAAAATTTTCTGCGTTCATGTCATCATGATAGTCAGCTGTTTTTGATTTGGTACTAAATACTAACAGTGCATTGGGCACAAAACCCTTTTCTGATCCAGCATGTACTATAATATGTCTCTTGCCAGACGACATTTTGTCTATCACTCCACTAGTGGAAGGACCTTGCCATGATTTTTTTACCTTATAATTTTGGTGAACATGGTTTCATCAAGATAAATTATTGGTTTCCCTTGTTGTCGTTTCTCAGCAATTGTTCGAAGATATCTGTGTCTCCAAGCAGCTATTTCAAAGTTCTCTATGAGCAAAGACCTTTCATTCTGGTTTTTCTTAAACTCGAAACCATTTTTTTTCAATATCTGCCGTAATGTTTCACGACAGCCGGTGAAGCCAATTGACTCTCTGAGTTCAACAAGTAAATTCCGTAGAGTAGGAACCTGTTTTTTTACACAGTAAAATTCATTAATCTTATTCCTAATAGCCGTTAAATCAAAATCATCCAGATTTGACACCGTGCCCTGACGAGGGCGTTTCTTGCCGGGTGTATTCCATTCTCCTTGGTTTATAGAACCCTCCTTCTTGATTGTTTTAATAGTTCTAACAGATATTTCTGCAAAGGAAAAATATAAAAATGTAATTGAATGTAAAAAATATAAAAGCCTAACAATAATTTAACTGTTCCACTATACTATGAACAAAGTTAACTTGTATGCAAACATTGAAAATAATCGTACAAAGATTTTAAGACATTTTACAAAACCATAAATTTACCTACCTATCATAGTAGCAATTGTATCCAAATATTTCGTTTCAGAGTTCAACGCTTCCATTTCCTCAAAACATTTTAACTCTTTCACTAACGTCTTGACTCTCGCCACGACCTTCTAAAACACATATAAGAAAAATAAATAGTAAATAGTATTCACACATGATACCCGGACATAAATATCAAGCCAACTATCAAGAATACTTACCAGCAGCTGTAAGGATTTCGTCTAAGCGATGTATTTTTTCGTTCTGGATTCGTTCATTATCAAGTTTTATGTCTTGATACTTGCCGATCATGGTAAATATCAACTTTCTAACTACGCCTTTGATAGTTTTAGGCATTTTTCAATAATTTCAAAAGAATATTGATTGAAAAACACTTTAAACACAAAAACGGGACAATCCGTTTGACAGTGACATGACACTCATGACAGTTCAAAAATATTGCCATGTATAGATTTTAAAAAACAGTCCAGTGCAGAGAACAGATAGCCAGACTCTATAAGCGGCTAGTGGACGAGTATATTTTAACAGCGGTGTTAAGTTTTATTTTTATAAATATCATCACCCAGCACTCAATCAGGTATTATTTAGCCTTAATTAAGGATAAAACAAGGTTAGTGAATAGTTTTACCTGTGTTAAAGTATTTAATATGTATCAATTACGCATAGTCATTGTTAACAGATAAGAGTGGATTAGTGTCATAGACACATTTAATTGGCAATAATTACAATATTTATACATAAATTAGGATTCTTCTTTGGCGGGAATTTGAACCGAACAGGCGCGGAGTTTTGAATTTTTTCCTTAAAATTGCTAAATTTTGTATAAAGTAGTAAATATTGATTTTAAGTGTTTGTACATAACTAAGTGTGTAATATAGTGTTAAAAAATGGAAGGTAACGAGGGCGGGGGCCTCAATCCCCCGACCCCTAGCCTTAAAAGGCCCAGACCGGACAAAATAAAGGACAATGGCGGCGGCGGCGGTGAGGAAAATCTTTTCTTACCGTATTTCAAACCGAACTATAAAAGACTTTATCCTGAAAATTCGCTATCCACGGAATTTAAGGTGTTCGTAGAATCGACGAATAATGACCGTCTAAGGAACAAAAGCCCTATATATTTAAATCATATATTTACAACGGGCATCAAAGGTGTGGTGTCTATACGGAGAATAAACGCCAACAAGATTGTGGTGGTGTTCAAACAATTTAACACGGCCAACAACTTTATAAACAATACGGCTTTTCTGGAGAAGAACAGTATGCGGGCGTTCATCCCCGCAGCCCATATCGAAAAAACTGGAGTCATTCGATACGTCCCAACAAACATCTCGAACAAGGACTTGTATACGAAGCTTTCGTCAATCTATGAAATAATCTCAATTAGAAGATTTACCAAAAAAGTAGGCCAAGAACGAGTCGCATTACAAACTGTAAGCATAACATTCTTATCGAATACATTGCCCGAAAATGTACACTACGATTTATTCTCGTACAGGGTTTTCGAATATGTTCCACCTCTGCAGCAATGTTATAAGTGCTTCAAGTTCAATCACTCCGCCAAGATCTGCAACGCTAAGCAACGCTGCAGTTGTTGTGCAGGAGAGCATTACTACAAGGACTGTGAAAAGCAAGATAAGCTCTGCTGCGTAAATTGCAGCGGACCTCATCTGGCTATTTCGAAAGCCTGTCCAGTAAAAATACAAAAAATGTTAGATAAAAAAAGCAGTTACGCGACAACTGTAAATAAAAATGATTTTCCTCCTCTTAAGAGCCCGCAACAAATTGTAAATAAACCGAATACATATGTAAATAAGTCTCCTCACAATAGTACCTCTGTAAATAAGCAAACACCAACCAAAGCCGCTTCTGTTGCCGATGTAAAGGCACAGTTGTTAGCCAACAATGATTTGACGATGGCTATTGTGCGAACTTTACTTGCCTTGGCAAATAAGGCCGATGACACCCCAATCACTAATACATCAATTAAGGAACTACTGTTTAAAAACTTGTCATAAATGGACCCTACACAGTCACACAATTCTCAGTTTCTAAGAATTGCTCATTTTAACATTCAAAGCATTAACAACAAAAAGCCTTTACTTTTAAAATTCTTAAAAGATCGTAATATTGATATCTGTCTATTAAATGAAACATGGCTTAAAGATAATCAAGTTATTAATATACCTGGATATAATCTCTATAATAAAAATTCAGAAAATGGACATGGTGGCGTAGCTATTCTTATAAAACCATTTTTAAAATATAATTTATTGCAAACACTTTTCTATGAGGATGTTCAAACAATTGCGTTATCTTTAACAGTTGAAACTGGTAAAATTACTATCTTATGTGTATATTGCCCTCCTAGAAGTGGTGCTATGCGAATTAATAAGTTAAAGAAACTAATAAACGACTTATCTAAACCCATATTTGTAGCAGGCGATTTTAATGCTCATCATATAGCTTTCGGCTGCGTTTCCACTAAGCCACGGGGACAGCGGATGTTTGATATAATTGAAGAGTGTAATCTATGTATATTGAATGAAGGTAACTTTACAACGCTTAACTATCCTAATCGTAACCCATCTGCTATTGATCTAAGTTTAACTAGCCCTTGTATCGCTCCTCTTTGTAAGTGGTCAGTACATGACGACAATATGAGTAGTTACCATTTTCCAACTATAACAGATATCACACTTTCTATCGACAGATATCAAGTAAATCCTCCAATTGACAAGTTTTTATACAACAAAGCAGACTGGGTAAAATTTAGCGAGTTATCCAGTAGTGTGTTTAATGATTTGACTGTAGATCATGAAAAAAATTGGAATCCTACGATCAGTTTTGTTCTCGACTTGATACACTTAAACAAGAGTGTATACCGAAATTTACTAAAACTTCAACTTTTCAAAGTAAGCCCCCAGCACCCTGGTGGAATTATGAATGTGAACAGAGTGTCATCAACTCTTATGAGGCTTTAAAGTTCTATAGAGCTAATCCTAGTATGGAAAGTTATATTGAATATAAAAGGATTGATGCTGTTAAAAAAAGGACCATAGCAAAAGAAAAACACAATGGCTGGCGTAGACTGTGTGACAACTTCAATAGAACCACCCCAATAAGTATTATCTGGAACTACATTAAATTGTTTAAAGGTATGAATAAAAATAAAACCCGATCCCTCAGTGATGAATTTATCCCTTCATTTTTAGATAAGTTGTCAGAAGGCACTACGGTACTTTTAGATGACCTCAATGTTTACTAAAATCTTAATAACAATGATGAGAAATCCAAGTTTCTGTTAGAGCCTTTTTCGAAAAACGAATTCCATTCAAGCCTTCAATCACGGAAAAATACTAGTCCTGGTCTAGACGATTATCCATACATACTAATTAAAAACTTAGATTCAGCAGTTCAAGATATTTTATTAGATATATTTAATGCATTATGGATAAAACAAATAATTCCTCAGTCTTGGAAAACTCAAAGTGTCATCACAGTCCTTAAACCAGATAAACCGCCAAATAGTGCAGACTCTTATCGCCCCATCTCCTTGTCTTCATGTATAGGTAAAATATTTGAGAATATTTTGAAATGTCGTCTTGATTGGTTTGTAGAAGCTAACAGCATCATTCCGAATATCCAATATGGCTTCAGACGGGGTAGAAGCTGTGCAGATAGTTTCTTATCCCTTATATCGGACCTGAAATATGCAAAAAATAGTAATGCTAGTGTTGCATGTGCTTTCTTGGACGTGAAAGGAGCATTTGATAATGTTCACCCTGGAATCCTAGTTAGAGTGTTAACTGGCTTAGGAGTACCTGGCCTACTTGCTAAGTGGGTGCATGCATTTTTAACTGACCGGACATTATATGTTAAGCATAATAATATTTTACATGGCCCAAGAATGGTGTCCAGGGGCACTATGCAAGGTGCAATTTTGTCCCCATTATTATATAATTTGTATACTAGTGAGATTTGTAAATATGTAAATACTGATTTTGTAAATATTTTACAATTTGCTGATGACCTTGTACTATATTCTGTGAATAACAATGTTGATATGGCTGTAAATAGAATTAACCAAGCTCTCGAGGAACTACATTCATATTACCATGACAAATTATCTCTACAAATTAATCCAGCTAAAAGTAGCGCCATGATCTTTAGTAAGGATTTTCCTTCAAACTCTATTATATCTAATGATGAAGTAATTCCTCAAGTTGAACATTATAAATTTTTGGGCATAGTAATTGATAATAATTTATCTTTTGAAAAGCACATTAAATACATCTCACAAAATTCAGCAAAAGGCCTTAATATTATGAGGTGTCTTGCAGGAGTATCTTGGGGGGCTGACCCAAAGATACTTTCAGTTCTGTACAAATCCATAGTTAGAAGTAATTTTGATTATAGTTGTTTAGCTTATTTAGATAGTAGGTATGTACATAGATTAGGCCATAGGCCATAGGATAGGCCCATCATGGAGGATTGGCTGGAGAGGCGACACGGAAGCCTCTCCTACCGACTGACGCAGGTGATCTCAGGGAAGGGGTGCTTCGGGGACCACCTGCATCGGATCAGGAAGGAGCCAACGCCTGAGTGTCATCACTGCGACGCGAGCGAGGACTCAGGGCTGCACACGCTGGCGGACTGCCCGGCGTGGGAGGCGCCGAGGCGTGACCTCGTGGCAGCCATCGGAGTGGGAGTCCTCTCGCTCGGCAGCATGATTGCGGCAATGGTGCGGAGCGCGAGCGCGTGGGCCGCCGCCCCCTCCTTCTGCGAGCATGTAATGCTCGCGAAGGAGGTGGCGGAGCGCGCCCGGGAGAGACTTAGAACTCTCCCGGTCCGCCGAGCCCGCAACTTGCTCGCCGCGCGTCGCAGGCAACTCAGGCGCCGGAGGTCGCTTAACGACCTCCGTCCTCCATGAGCGCAGGCCTGGGGGTGGCGGGTGAGGCCACCTGTCACCCCAGCAGAAGCAGGCCGGGACGGTGGGGCGACTAGCGCCCCTCCCCCAAACCGGGGCAAGACGGGGACACCGTGGTTCCCAAACCCGAGGGGGCCATCTCGAAACCGGAGATGGCCCAGGGTCAGTCGGGGTGCGAGGGATATGCTCTATGGGCAACCTTACACCCCGGCATCTGTAGACCCGAGACGGCGTGCGGTTTTAGTCGGTTCAAGCCCGACATAACCGCCCCCGCTGGCACGCGGGGGAGTATCCGAAGGGAATTCCGCACGAAAAAAAAAAAAAAAAAAAAAAAAAAAGGTATGTACATAGATTAGATATTATTCAGAATAAGACTTTGAGAATAATTTCAGGAGCTATGTGCTCAACTCCCATAAGGGCAATGGAGGTTGAAACCAACATCATGCCTCTGGTATTGAGAAGGTTACTACTTGCAGAAAGACATAGTGTGAAGCTAGTAGCATCAAATAATCAAGATATAATTAAAAGAATAGTACCTTGTGACCTAGACTACAATGCTCCTCTGACGACAGGTGCTGATCTTCTCAGTGGCCGGTCTCCTAGAATGTCCCGCATCTTGCTGGAAATTAAGAAAAAGTACACATCAATATACACTGTATCTCCATGGCCTTGTTATTCTCATTCTTATGATTGTTTATTTATTAATATTCCCATATTTAAGGACTCTATCAAGAACAATCAAGATATGTTAGAATTTTTAAGTAGAAATAGAGATTACTACAAACTTTATACTGATGGGAGTAAGGGAGAACATCATGTCCGTAGTGCAGTGTATAATCCTCAAAATAAATTTGCTCAAAGTTTTATTCTTGATACTAATTGTAGTATATTCACTGCAGAGGCTTATGCAGTCTTAGAAGCGATCAAAATTATTACATTAGTTAAAAGTCATGAAAAGTTTATTATTCTGACTCTTTAAGTTTAATTAAAGCTTTGGAAAACTCGCAATTACACTTTAAAACTCTATATATGATTTATAAAATTAAGGAAATGGTATATAATTGTAAGAAGAAAGGCCAGGAAATTGCTTTTATGTGGATCCCTTCACATAAAGGAATAACAGGTAATGAAATCGCTGATAAGACTGCATATGAAGGAATAAATCCATTAAATGTGTCATCTATTGTTAATATACCAATGACAGACTGTTATGCATCTATTAACATTGTATTAAAAAAGCTGTGGAAATAATTTTGGGAAAAGGATCAAGAAGGTAAGGGAAAGTGGTATGGAAGCATTCAAGAAGACTTACCAGATAAGCCATGGTATAACGAATTGGAGTCAGGAAGTCGTGAATTTATCACCACCATCAATCGCCTTCGTTTTGGCCATACTAAGATACCTGCACATTTAGAGAGACTTGGCATTGTCGAGGATAACAGATGCACGAACTGCAGTAGTTTTGGAGATTTAGATCATTTGATCTTTTCGTGCCCCACATATTCTTTGGATCGGTTAATTTTGGCAAGTGAACTAAGTGATAGCGAAGTGGTTTCAGTTACAAACGACCCTTCCCGCCGCCTCAAAGTGATTTTAAAAAATGTAGACTGTTTTATACCAATTTACAAGTTCATCAAGAATTCATGTGGACAGTGGAAATATTTGACAAACATTGACATATAGTGAAGTGCTTAACTGAACTTCACTTGAGATAATAAAACATAATTGAAGTGTGTGATAAAAGGATTTAACCTAAACGTAAGTATAATTCTGTTTTTGTGTGACTTTATTGTTCATGTCTGTTACGGTTACTGGAAATAGTCAAAATGTCACGTCAATTTATTTAATTGTAGCATTAATTCTGTGTAAAAATTAATCATTGTGGCATCGAATATATAATCCAAAATAGTTTTCAATAAAGATTTTGCAAAATACTACTAAATTGTAGTCAGGATTACAATTTACATTCATGATCGTGTGAAAAAACAGCAAAAAAAAATGGCCCCCATGTATGCAATACGCAGTACCCCCCCCCCCAGATTTATTCGTTTGTTTATTTTACAATCGCAATTGTAAAAATATACAGAATAATGTACAACAAGTGTGATATATCATTTTAAAGAGCGTTTATTGTAGAAAATAGATACGTATGATTTATTTCCTTTACTCAAACTTTACTGAACAAATAAAAACAAGTAAGGTACCATGTGTTGTTACGAAAGTGGTATTACCTACATTGAATCCCTTATTTTTTTGGAAAAGAAATACCTATCGTAATAATGTTTACGTTTTCTGTTACAATATGAATTAAGCTTTCAGGTGTTAACATATTTTTAGATTACGTAGGTCGATAAAAATAAAATAAATCATTTAATTTTGCCGAAAAATTGTTCGCCGCCAGCAAATGTTTCGTCCTAGTCATAGGCCTGTAAATAAATATTTTTGTACTATTACATATGCTTTTTTTTATATACTCCTATGTAGTAGGAACCTGTAGACAATTTAAAATTATAAAATACATAGGTTATCGATTTACTTTTTGAAATAAACACACTTAAAGTTGACATAGTAACAGTTTCAACTATCGTCAATGTTTACAGTCACATATAATAAATTCTTATAAGAATTCTTATAAGATTCTTATTAGAATTGAAAGAATGACTCATAATCTTAACAAAAAATAACACTTCAGCGTCTCTTATCACTTGTAAAGCCATAAATTATTTTTTGTTTCGTAACTCGACCCGCGCGGGCGCGGAATGACGTCATCTGATTAAGCACCTGAGCCGAGCAGCGGTATTAAATTAATCGGTGAGCCCACCAGCGGTCCGCTGGTGGGCTCAAAGGGACTCTAGTCCCTTTCTTCAAAACCACTGATGGGCTCAAAGGGACTGTAGTCCCTTTTTATGATCCGGTAGTGGGGGTACGCGGGACTCCAGTCCCTATTATTTATCAATTTTTAACCGTTGAAATAATAGCGATATACGCGTTTTAACTCGACTAAATATTAGTTGGAGCTTCCTTAAAAAATATTTCACGGTCCGACACTAGCTGTTTCGATTTAAAAAATATGTTTGAAGTTGATGGTCTAATACGTAGTATCCCTACATAGTCTGTGATGGTCTATGGGTAGCGTAAACAAGACATTACGCGTGTGGAGTGCTCTACGAATTTAAATGGTTTTTGTGATTTATTATTGTTATTTTGCAATAAAAACTTGTTTTTAGTGTATAATAAAACATAATTGAAGTGTGTGATAAAAGGATTTAACCTAAACGTAAGTATAATTCTGTTTTTGTGTGACTTTATTGTTCATGTCTGTTACGGTTACTGGAAATAGTCAAAATGTCACGTCAATTTATTTAATTGTAGCATTAATTCTGTGTAAAAATTAATCATTGTGGCATCGAATATATAATCCAAAATAGTTTTCAATAAAGATTTTGCAAAATACTACTAAATTGTAGTCAGGATTACAATTTACATTCATGATCGTGTGAAAAAACAGCAAAAAAAAAATGGCCCCCATGTATGCAATACGCAGTACCCCCCCCCCCCCAGATTTATTCGTTTGTTTATTTTACAATTGCAATTGTAAAAATATACAGAATAATGTACAACAAGTGTGATATATCATTTTAAAGAGCGTTTATTGTAGAAAATAGATACGTATGATTTATTTCCTTTACTCAAACTTTACTGAACAAATAAAAACAAGTAAGGTACCATGTGTTGTTACGAAAGTGGTATTACCTACATTGAATCCCTTATTTTTTTGGAAAAGAAATACCTATCGTAATAATGTTTACGTTTTCTGTTACAATATGAATTAAGCTTTCAGGTGTTAACATATTTTTAGATTACGTAGGTCGATAAAAATAAAATAAATCATTTAATTTTGCCGAAAAATTGTTCGCCGCCAGCAAATGTTTCGTCCTAGTCATAGGCCTGTAAATAAATATTTTTGTACTATTACATATGCTTTTTTTTATATACTCCTATGTAGTAGGAACCTGTAGACAATTTAAAATTATAAAATACATAGGTTATCGATTTACTTTTTGAAATAAACACACTTAAAGTTGACATAGTAACAGTTTCAACTATCGTCAATGTTTACAGTCACATATAATAAATTCTTATAAGAATTCTTATAAGATTCTTATTAGAATTGAAAGAATGACTCATAATCTTAACAAAAAATAACACTTCAGCGTCTCTTATCACTTGTAAAGCCATAAATTATTTTTTGTTTCGTAACTCGACCCGCGCGGGCGCGGAATGACGTCATCTGATTAAGCAACCTGGTCAACTCCTTGGAGCAACAGCGGGTCCTCCGGGAGGAGGTCAGGCAACTGACCCAGATGGTCAGGGGATCCCCGGAGGCCCAGAAGGCCCCAAGAGCCCAGGAGGTGGCGGACCACCCGAGGGCTCTTGCGCCGCTAGGGGGGGCGTCTACGTCAACGTCGGCGCCAAATTCTGTGCAAAAGCCGGCGCCAAAGTCGGCACCTAAGCCGGCGCCGAATTCAGCGCCTAGGCCGGCGCCCAATCCGCCGCCAGAGACTGCGCCTAGTGTGGTGCAGCTCTTGGCGGCTATCGAGAGGCGGCTCGGTGTTCTGGAGGACCGGGCTTACCGTCCCCCACTGGCACGGCCTGCGTCTTTCGCAGCTGCTGCCGGTGGTAAGCCCGGCCCCGCCACCCCAGTGGCCCCAACGCCACAAGGGAAGGGGAAAAAGCGCGGCACCCCCACCCCCGCCATACCCGCCACTCCCGCTGCACCCGAGCGTTCCTCCAGAGGGGAGGAATGGGTGGTAGCGGGAGCCGCCAAAAAGGCGAAGAAAGCCGCCAAAAAGGCGGCTAAGAAGGTGGCAAAAGCCGCTGCGGCGAAGGCGCCGAAGAGGCTCCGCGCCCCACGCTCCACTGCCGTCGTCCTGACGGTGACGACGGAGGGTGTGGAGAAGGGCGTGGGGTACGCCCAGGTCCTGAGACAGGTTAAAGCCTCAGTGGACCTCAAGGCCCTCGATATAGAGGGGGGGCTCCGGTGCAAAACAACTCGCACCGGAGCTCGCCTCCTCGAGGTCTCCGGCGCCACCAGCGGCCCCAAAGCCGACGCCCTAGCGGCCAAGCTGAGGGAGTCGCTGGATACCGAAGCCGTCCGCGTCACCAGACCCAACAAATGCGCAGGTTTGCGCATTTCGGGTCTAGATGACGCGGCCACGACGGAGGAAGTCATCTCCGCCGTCGTGGAGGCGGGCGGCTGCCCCCGTGATCAGGTGAGAGCTGGAGAAATCCGCTTCAGCTCCACCGGTCACGGTACAGCAGTCGTCAACTGCCCCGTCGCAGCGGCGCAAAAAATTGCGGACGAACGGAGCCTCCTCGTTGGGGGCTTCCTAAAGGCGCGGGTGCAACTCCTGCAGCCCCGCGAGACCAGGTGCTTCAGGTGCCTGGCTGTGGGGCATGTGGGAGTGCAGTGCACAGCGGGAGACACCGTGGGGGATCGGTGCTTCCGCTGCAGTCAGCCCGGGCACAAGGCCAGTGCTTGTGATGCTCCGCCGCGCTGCTACAAATGCGTAGCGGAGGGCAAAGCGGCGGAGCACCGGGCGGACAGCAGAACCTGCGCCGCCTCGAGGCCAAAGCCCCGTTCGTCCGCAACGGGTAGCGGGGGTGCCGCTCAAGAGCGGCCACATTCGAGGCGGGATGCGGAGATGGACGTCCATTAATGGACACACCAATCCGCATCCTGCAGGCGAACATAAACCACTGCACCGGTGCTCAGGATCTTCTGTACCAGAGCATCGTGGAGTGGTCTATCAATGTGGTCGTGGTCGCTGAGCCGTACTGGGTCCACCCCGGAAGCCCGGTGGACCTGGACGGCGTAGCGACCGTCTTCGGGGGTTCCGCCGCGGACACCTCGCGCCTTGCACTCATTGCAAGGTGCAGAGGCTGCGTCGCGGCGGACTATGAGGGCTTGGCTGTCGTGGCCGTCTACTTCTCGCCAAGCCTTGACCAGTACGAGCTTGAGCTAAGGCTCGCTGAACTGGACATTGTTCTCGCTGCGTGCCGTCCTCGTCCTGTCTTGGTCCTGGGAGACTTCAACTCCTGGTCTCAGGCCTGGGGCTCCCGGGAAACCAATGACAAGGGGCGAGTACTGGAGGACTGGGCCAACACCCGTGGTCTAGAGGTCCTCAACCGGGGGAGTGTCGCCACCTGGGAGCGGCGGGGGCTCAGTTCGGTCGTGGATGTCGCATTCGCGACCCCTGCTCTCGCCCGCCGCGTCCAGGGTTGGCGTGTGGTGGAGGAGGAGGAGACGGATTCCGACCATAAGTATATTCGGTTCGACGTCTCCCCTCCAACTAACCTGCCGCCGACAATTGCGAATCCCCCGGATCCACGTTGGGCGCTCAGACGCCTGGATCGGGAGGCTCTCCTGGAGGCATCAATAGTGCAGGCCTGGATTCCGTCACTGGCCAGGCCTGCCGATGTCGACGCAGAGGCGGAATGGTTCAGGAGAGCCATGTCGCATATCTGTGATGCGGCGATGCCTAGGGTTAAGCCCGGCCCGGCAAAGAGACAGGTGTACTGGTGGTCAGCGGAGATCGCACAGCTGCGAGCAGCGTGCGTGACCGCTCGCCGCCAGTACACCAGGTTCCGCCGGAGGCGTCGCCGCCCAGACGATGCGGCAGCCCGAGAGGCGGAGCTATATGAGGCGTACAAGGGGGCCAAGAGGACCCTCCAGGTAGCCATTAAGCAGGCCAAACGGCGGGCCCGCGAAGAGCTGCTGGAGTCTCTGGAGCAGAACCCATGGGGGCGTCCTTACCTTGCGGTCAGGGGCAAAATCCGCCCAAGGGCGCCCCTACTGACCCAGAGCCTCCAGCCGGAGCGGCTGGAGGGGATACTGGGCTCCTTGTTCCCAGCGAGAGCGGAGGAGCACGTCCCTCCGCGTATGGCTCCGCCTCAGGTGCCTGACGCTGATAATAGCGAGAGCGATGTGCCCGAAGTCAGGGAGAGTGAACTGGGGGTAGCAGTGCTCCGGCTTAAAGCCCGGAAATGCACTGCCCCTGGACCCGACGGCATTCCAGGCCGAGCATGGGTCCTGGCCCTGGAGGAACTAGGGCCTCGACTGGTGGCGCTCTTTAGCGCATGCCTCGAAAGGGGCCAGTTTCCAAAGGCTTGGAAGACGGGGAAACTGGTCCTTATCCGGAAGGCGGGGCGGCCGGCGGACCAGCCATCCGGATACCGGCCGATCGTGTTGCTCGACGAGGTGTGCAAGCTCTTTGAGCGGATTATTGCAGAGCGCCTCGTCGAGCATCTCACGAACGTGGGGCCAGATCTGGCGGACAACCAGTTTGGTTTCCGCCGGGGGCGCTCCACCGTGGAAGCGATCATGCGCGTTAGGCGCCTGGCGGAGGAAGTAGTCTCGCGGGGTGGGGTGGTGGTGGCGGTGTCTCTCGACATCGCCAACGCCTTCAACACCCTACCCTGGAGCTGCGTTAGGGAGGCGCTCGCGTATCACAGAGTGCCTCCTTACCTCCGCCGCATTGTCGAGGCATACCTATCCGAGAGGGCCATAGTTTACCCGAGCTGGCTAGGGCCAGGACGGCGAGAAGTGTCGTGCGGTGTTCCACAGGGGTCGGTCCTAGGGCCACTCCTGTGGAACATCGGATACGACTGGGTGCTGCGCGGTTCGTTGCTCGAGGGTGTCAGCATAACGTGTTATGCTGACGACACCCTCGTTATGGCGCGGGGAGCAACGCACCGTAGCGCGGCACTAAAGGCCACGGCAGGGGTTGCTCAAGTCGTGGGTCGAATACGGCGGCTGGGACTCGAGGTGGCTCTCCACAAATCCGAGGCTATGTGTTTCCACGGGCCTCGGAGGGGGCCACCTGCGGGAACCAGCATAACCGTAGAGGGCGTAAGCATCGGCATCGAGCCCACGATGAAGTACCTTGGGCTCGTACTCGATAGCCGATGGGACTTCGGACCTCATCTCCGAAGTCTGGTTCCGAAACTGAGGGGGGCTGCGGCCGCGCTATCGCGGCTGATGCCCAACGTTAAGGGACCCAACGCCCCCACTAGGAGACTGTACCTGGGGATCGTGCGAAGCATGGCCCTGTACGGGGCCCCAGTATGGGCGGAGACTCTGGCGGCCCGCAACGTGGCTGTATTAAACAGCCCGTTAAAAGCGATGGCCGTCAGAGTCATCAGGGGGTATCGCACGATCTCCGTCGAGGCGGCATGTCTCCTAGCCGGGACCCCTCCATGGGACCTGGAAGCGAGAGCCCTTGCGCTGCTGTACCAGTGGCGCAAGGAGGCGCTGGAGCGGGGCCATAGGCCGGAGCCCCGAGAAATCAGGGCTCAGCGGTCCCTGCTCCGCCAGGAACTCATGGAGACATGGAGGGTGCGACTTGAGCACCCAAGGTGGGGGGAATCCACCATTGCGGCGGTGAGACCGATCATGAAGGAGTGGTTGGAGAGGGACCATGGGGACCTCTCCTACCGGATGTGCCAGATGGTTACCGGACACGGGTGCTTCGGTAAGTATCTGTGGCGCATCCACCGGGAGACAACGCCGCAGTGCCAGCACTGCGAGGATCCTGGCGAAGACACGGCGCTCCACACGTTGGTGGAGTGCCCTGCGTGGGCGAGTCAACGCCGGGATCTCGTTGCGGTCCTGGGCGTGGACGTTCTCTCGTTGGAGACCATGGTGAGGGCCGTGGTCTCCGACGGGAGCAAGTGGCACGCCGCCGCCTCTTTCTGCGAGCAGGTAATGCGCGCGAAAGAGACGGCGGAGAGGGAGCGGGAGAGAACCCTGCCCCCCGAGTTTCGCAGTCTGCGGCGAGGACGCCGCAGACTCATCTACGCCCGGGACTACCGACCTCCATGATCGGGGCCTGAGGACGGCAGTTGGCCGACTCGCCGTCCTTACAGAAGCAGGCCGTGGCGGAGGCGTGTCGTGTGTGCCCTACACACGCCTGCCAACTCACCGAAGCGGGATAAAACCCGACCCCACCAGGCGAGGCCGCGGTGGCGGCCAAAGCCCGCCGGCAACCCTGGGGTTATCCTTTCGAGGGCTTACCCGGGGTGCCCGGCAACGGCCACTTGGGGAGGACACCGTGCGGTTTTAGTCGAGACACGACATAACCACCCCCGCTGGCCGGCGGGGGGGTATCCGAAGGGATTTCCGCACGTTAAAAAAAAAAAAAAAAAAAACCCATAGACCATCAACTTCAAACATATTTTTTAAATCGAAACAGCTAGTGTCGGACCGTGAAATATTTTTTAAGGAAGCTCCAACTAATATTTAGTCGAGTTAAAACGCGTATATCGCTATTATTTCAACGGTTAAAAATTGATAAATAATAGGGACTGGAGTCCCGCGTACCCCCACTACCGGATCATAAAAAGGGACTACAGTCCCTTTGAGCCCATCAGTGGTTTTTTCCATAAAATTGGTATGGCTACAATACAGAAATGTATTTTTCGGTTTCTTCACTGGGTGATCTGACGACAATGGCAAGTACTCTGCCGGCTGTAGGAGTACTAGACATTGATAGAGATAGTGCCTCGTTAGGCCAACGGTGGGAACGATGGAAGAGAGCCCTAACAATTTACCTTGAAACGACAGATATTGTGACCTCACTGAAGAAAAGAGCTACATTGTTACTGCTAGGAGGATCAGGGTTACAGGAAATCTTTTATAATCTGCCTGGAGCTAATGTAGAAGTAAAAGAAGGAGTAGATGTTTTCGAGGTAGCTTTGCTTAAGCTCGATGAGTACTTTACGCCAAAGCAGAGCAAAGTTTATGAAAGACATGTTTTTCGCCTGATTAAACAAGAAGATGGTGAAAAGTTTATCATTCCTCATAAGATTGCGGAACCAAGCTGAAAAATGTAAATTTCATCAGCCAGAGGATCATCTAATAGACTTACGCAAAAAGATTTTAACAATAGGGGATAACATCACATTGGATAGAATTATTACTGTAGCTAATACATTAGAAGTCGTTAATAAGCAGCTAGAAGAATATGAACCTAAAAGTAAAAATCAAGAAATAAGCGCTGTGACCTCTCAACCTACTCGTAAGAAAAGTTACAGTTTCAAAAAGGGAGGAAATAAAAATACAACTAAAGGGGACAAAGCTTGTGGTAGATGTGGGAGTTTCAAACATTCGTCGGACGCTGATAATTGCCCGGGAAAAGGGATAAAATGTTACTCTAGTGGAAAAATGGGCCATTTTCAGCAATATTGTAAATCTGTAGAGCCGAGGAAGAGAAAATGGAATGACATAGAAGGAAAAGAAGATAAGAAAGAAAATAAATATTCTAGGAAAGTTAATTCAGTAAACATAGAAAATGAAGAGACTGATTACGTTTTCAATGTTAATAACGAGGCAAATATAGAATGCGATATTAGGGGTATCAAGACAAATATTTTGATTGATTCTGGCTGTAAATTAAATTTGATAACAGATCAAACATGGTAAAATTTAAAAAATAGGAATGTTCAGAGTTTTAATCACGTAAAAAAACCAGATAAAACGTTATTGGCATACGGGAGTAAAACTCCTCTGGATGTTATAGGATCATTTGAAACAACAATTGAAGTTAACGGACGAGAAGAAATATCGACTATTTATGTGATTGCTGGAGGATCAAGGAATCTACTGGGTCAAGATACGGCTTTGCGTTTGGGTGCATTGAAACTAGGTGCTATGGTAAATCACATTGAGAATAAGCCATTCCCGAAGTTCAAGGATGTTTTGGTTGAAATTCCTATTGATAACTAACAAAATCCTGTTTCACAACCTTTTCACCGTATTCCAGTACCAATAGAAGTAAAAATCGAAAGGAAAATAAAAGAATTATTAGAGAGTGATATAATCGAAGAGGTTCATGGACCATCGAAATGGATTTCTCCAATTGTACCTATTCTTAAGGACAACGGAGAGTTACGGTTGTGCGTGGATATGTGACGTGCAAATGTTGCAATTATGAGGGAGAACCATCCTTTGTCGTCCATGGATCACTTATTGCTATTCCGATACAAACGTTTAATGTTTGGTATAACATGTGCCCCAGAATTATTCCAAAAAATAATGGAAAAAATGTTAATTCAGTGTGAAGGAGTGATAAATTTTATAGACGACATTTTGGTTTATGGGTGCACAGGAAATGAACACGATTCACGATTGGGAAAGGTGTTAGGAACATTAAAGCAAAACAATGTTATGCTTAATGAAGCTAAATGCATTTATAAGACGCAGAAGGTCAATTTTCTTGGACATCAATTAACACCCGAAGGAGTGAAACCACTAGATAAGTATGTGGAATGTATAACCAAATTTAGAGTTCCAAAATCAATTGAAGAATTGCAGAGTTTCTTGGGATTAATTAACTATAAAAATAAGTGGATTCCAAACTTAGCCACCCTAACTGAACCATTGAAAGTATTACTACGGAAGAAGTTTGGTAAGAATGCTAATATCGAAGAGTTCTGGACAAAGGATCAGGATCAGGCATTTAACGAGTTAAAGACGAGCTTAACAAGAATCCAGAACCTTGGATATTATGATGTCAATGATAAGACGCAAGTTATTGCTGACGCAAGTCCAGTGGGATTAGGTGCTGTTCTTGTTCAAATAGATGAAAAAGGACCTAGGATAATTGCTTTCGGGAATCGTTCATTGACTTTTGTGAACGTAGATATAGCCAAACTGAAAAAGAGACTCTGGCATTAATTTGGGCTGTTGAACATTTTAATGTATTCCTATTTGAATTAATCACGGACCACAAACCTTTAGAGATATTGTTTGGATCCAAATCAAAGCCCTGTGCTCGGATAGAGAGATGGGTGCTAAGATTACAAACATACCGTTTTAATGTAAAATACAAACCAGGGAAGACTAATATTGCTGACCCTTTGTCACGGTTGTGCAAGAATTCATCGGTCAATGTGCCACTGGAGGTGCCTGATATGCATGTGCATCAAATTGTACAATATGCAAGACCCCGTGCAGTTTCAATGCATGATATCATATCACACTCTAAAAACGACCCAGAAATATGCAGTGTCAAAAAAGGCATTTATGACAATGACTTGAGACGAGTAGTACACGAGTTATGTTTTCATGAGGATATCCTATTAAGAGGCACAAAACTGGTTATACCACAAAAGTTGAGAAAAGATATTCTGGACGCAGCCCACGAAGGTCATCCTGGAATTGTGGGTATGAAAGGCCGCCTGCGTTCCAAAGTTTGGTGGCCACGCATTGATAAAGATGCAGAATTAATTGTGAAGTGTTGTAAAGGATGTACATTGGTTGCAATACCAAACCCACCCGTTCCCATGAAGCGTCGTGACCTTCCTGAGGCTGCCTGGTTGGATGTTGCCATGGACCTGTTGGGACCATTGCGAATAATGATTACCTATTAGTGATAATAGACTACTATAGTAGGTACAAAGAAGTTAAAGTAACAAAGACAATTTACAATACACAAATTATAAATCTATTGAAAGAGATTTTCAGTCGATTAGGATACCCGTCATCCATTACGGCAGATAATGGACGACAATTTGTCAGCGACGAATTCAAAAATGATTGTAAGGAGTGTAATATTTCACAGTGACAGCACAAAAACGAAAAAGAAGGGAGAGGCGGGAGTAGCCTTTGGTCTTCCTGGAAGACTAAAGGCTATTCCTGCTTTGCAATTTCTTTTTTTTTAGGGTCGGCAGCGCGAGTGTGACGCCCCTGGCGTCACACCAGGTCTTCCAGGAAGACCAAAGGCTACTCCCGCCTCTCCCTTCTTTTTCGTTTTTGTGCTGTCATCTCAGTGAGCTTCTCCGTTCATTTGTGGCCAATATGGAACTGTGCTAAAAAGTGAAATATTACACTCCTTACAATCATTTTTGAATTCGTCGCTGACAAATTGTCGTCCATTATCTGCCGTAATGGATGACGGGTATCCTAATCGACTGAAAATCTCTTTCAGTAGATTTATAATTTGTGTATTGTCCATAGGCCATAGTTGCACGCGTCCATAGGCCACGGTGACCGCTTCCCATCAGGTGGGCCGTGAGCTTGTCTGCCACCTGAGTGGTATAAAAAAAAAAAAGTGGAAAGGCAAAATCGTGACATACTAAAAAGACTAAAAATTAGCTGTATCGAGAAAAAGGACAAAGGAAAGCTTGTGGGAATACCTTATGATGTATAACTCAACACCACACTCAGTAACTGGCAGAACACCTTCTGAATTGTTTTTTAAAAGAGCGAATAAAGATAAAATACCAGCATTACGGGACATAGGTAATAAAGTTGATGATTCCGAAGTTAGGAACAAGGATATGGTACTGAAGAAAAAAGGAAAGAAATATGGGGATAAAAAAAGACGAGCGCAAGACTCTGAAATAAAGGAAGGAGATAAAGTATATATAAAAGAAGTGGATAAAATAAATAAGTTGACTCCAAATTATAAACCAACCCCATATGTAGTAGAGAAGGCCCTAGATGGGGATGTAACGGTTAGGAATGAAGAGACTGGTCAGACATTAAGATGGAATGTGATACACTTGAAGAAGGTAGAAGGTGAATGGAAGTCGGTTCTAGGAGGAAATAATGAAGATCAAGAACACGATGAAGAATGAGAAATGGAAGTAGAACTTGTTAATTCAAATGGTATTATGATTGTCAATTGGAAGTGAGAAATGGAAGTAGAACTTGTTAATTCAATGGTAGTAAATTCCAAGTTGACAATCATATTGTCAAATTGGAAGTTGTATTGTGTTGTTATGTTTATGAAAATTCTTAGTTTAATAAAGTTTTTAATAAGGAAGGGATGTAGTGTTAGTGTATCTGGCAACACTGTCTCGGGCCACATCGTGGTGGGATGAAACGTCAATATAACATAACTCGAGAGCCGGGAGGCGGGAGTGTTGAACGGTATCATCTGCTCACGTTGGAGGTTGGCGAGCCAGTGACCCTAAAATATAAGTGTACTACAATATCCATTTCATCAACTGCGTTAATATCCATTACGAGCAAAAATATGTACGAATAATATTAACCTAAATAATAGAATTCTTAAATGACAACTTCGACGTATGTGATTATTGTGATTACACTTTAAACCAACGTTAAACTAGGGGTCACGCAGGTTTATCTTTAGACCAAAGATAATCTATGGTTTACTCCTAAAACGCTTTTTGTAATATGACTTTATTTAGACCATGGTCTAAAGACGATTTAAACCTGGTTTTACAATTAGACCGTGTTTTGTAATAAGACCGTATTAGTTTTAGTTTATTTTCGCTGAATGATTCACTTTATTTTTACAGAGTTGTCCAGCAATTAATGTATACGCTACCTAAAGACGAAGATGTGCCAATCAAGAAAATATTACTGGCTAACGGCTTCGGTGCATGGGGTGTAGCGGCTGGGAGAACGGAATTTGTCCGGAATAAATGTCCGGTGGATCGCTGTTCCCTCACAGCAGACTTGCGAGATGCCACAAATGCTGACGCCATACTCTACAAAGATCACCATACCATTCTGAATATGAAACGTTCACCTAACCAGGTTAGTCATTTAGATATATTTATTTTATTTGAAGTTAATGACTCTAGTTGTTTAAAACGCATTGATATAACGGTGTATTGAAGGCTTAGTAGTCGATTCGTACTAAAATGATCGAACTTCTCGTGCGAAACGACTCTTTTTATAATAAATAATTTATTGTTCGATTCGCAGCGCTACACACGTTGGTAGAGTGCCCTGCGTGGGCGAGTCAACGCCGGAATCTCGTTGCGGTCCTGGGCGTAGACGTTCTCTCGCTGGAGACCATGGCGAGGGCCGTGGTCTCCGACGGGAGCAAGTCACACGCCGCCGCCTCTTTCTGCCAAGTCACCGACCCGGGATAAAACCCGACCCCACCAGGCGAAGCCGCGGCGGCGGCTAAAATCCTGCCGGTAACCCTGAGGTGATCCTTTCGAGGGCTATCCGGGGTGCCCGGCAATGGCCGCTTTGGGAGGACACCGTGTGGTTTTAGTTGGCTCGATTCCAATCCGACACACCTACCCCATCGCTGGCACCGATGGAGTGAAGCCCGTAGGAGTTTCCACACGTTAAAAACCGGACTTCAGACTTCAGAGATGTTACCCGCAGTCCCATGTGCCGTCGAGCACGAGCCCCAAATATTTCATGGTTTCGAAATAGTTTCGAAGCGTGAGAAGCTTAGTGGTTAATGAGTCGGCTTCAGGATCGAGGAGTCTGTCTTAAATATTTTCATTTAAGAATATTGCGTGCAAATCGCCACAAATATTTTCTAGATGTGACGATTCGCACGTTAATAAATTCAGCACGTGCGAATCGACCACTAAAAAATATTTATTTTAAAAAGGGTCGTTCCGCACGAGATATGCTAACATTTTATTGCAAATCGACTACGAAGCATTTTTGAATTCTTTCACAAATTTATTTTTATTTACGAGAATGTACCCACATAAGATAAAAAGCCCGCCAAGTCTAATATTAAAGCGATACCATAAAATTTGACAGTTACTTCCAATCGCTAAAATTATGTAGGTACTCTTTAAAAATGTAACAGTTTTTATTATTATAATGTTCTAGGTTTGTAAAGTTTTTTATACTACATAATTCCAAAATGCCATGCCATAACGACATTATGCAATGAGCAACGTTATTGGCATCACTGTCAATAATGTTGCTTATATATGCTACTTTTAGACCGCGGGCTATGAGGTGAGAGCCTCGAATGCAATGCCACCGAGTGGTGATGACCAATGATGATGATGCAATTATGATTTTGACAATTTACAGATCTGGATCCTGTATTATTTGGAATGTCCTTTCCACACGGCCTCATTGCGACCGTCATCAATCGACGTTTTCAACTGGACCTCGACGTACCGACGCGACTCGGATATCGTCGCTCCATATGAACGCTGGGTTTACTACGACCCTCTAGTTACCGAAAAAGATCTCGATAGGAATTACGCGGGAAATAAAACTAAGAAGGTTCGTTTGACTGTTATATTCAACAACGACTGTTACGTTTACTTTTTTATCAATGACATGACAACTGTTTATTATACAAGCCTGACAATTTTTAATTATTTATTTACTGAAATAAACCGACTAAAGCCTCACGGTTATACCCACACTAGAATGGCTCGTGACCAACCAGCCACTAGAGGAAGGCAGATGAAGTTGGCTTGGGTAAAATAACAGGTTTTATATGAATACATATAAGTTTATGTGTGATATATATGACAAAAATGCAATTTTTTAATTTTTGTGTGTCTGTCTACTTATCTGTCTTTTTGAATTTGGTAATCTCTGGAACGGCTGGGGTGACGATAGGACGAGACTTTCACTGGCAAATAGATAATATTATAGGGCGCGACATATGCTACTTTTATACTAGAAGAAATTAATGGATCCGGGAAAAAAAAATCCTTAACAATCTTAATCCACGCGGATGAAGTAGTATACTCTAAAGCTTCTTTAAGTATACATAAGTAATTTCTCTACTTTCAGGTAGCGTGGTTCGTGTCGAACTGTCACGCTCGGAACCGTCGCCTCCAGTTCGCACGTCAGCTTAGCAAGTATATCGAAGTGGATATCTACGGCGCGTGTGGGCACCACCACTGCCCGCGAACTGACCCCAACTGCCTCGAGATGCTCGACAGAGAGTACAAGTTCTACCTTGCTTTCGAAAACTCTAATTGCCGTGATTATATCACTGAGAAATTTTTTGTCAATGGACTACAGTAAGTGATTCCACGCTGGTTATTTTTTAGCCAACCTTATGGCCCAAGGCCACGGGATAACAGCACTTGCGACCAATGGGCCAGTAAGAAAAATGGTTTAGTGCTTGACTATCATTATTATATGACAGTATCATAATACTTAGTCTGGCCATAAATACTTTTACAATTAAAATTAAACTACTAATATTACATTTGAATTTGGAATCTGTCATTTTTATATGATTGTTCAATGTGTTTTCTCATTTTGGCGCCAATACATTGTACAATATTTTGCGATATTAAAATAGAGTGGGGTGATAAAGGGAACCGAATCGCTGTGATTGCATTACACAAAGTAGATATGGAGCCAAATGCAATTTTTAAAACTCTCCATACGCTTGGTATTAGTAAAATGTTTGTGTACCGGGCTATTAATAGGTACAATGAGACCTTGGGGGTAGCAGGTGAGGCCGCCTGTCACCCCAGCAGAAGCAGGCCGGGACGGTGGGGCGACTAGCGCCCCTCCCCCAAACCGGGGCAAGACGGGGACACCGTGGTTTCCAAACCCGAGGGGGCCATCTCGAAACCGGAGATGGCCCAGGGTCAGTCGGGGTGCGAGGGATATGCTCTATGGGCAACCTTACACCCCGGCGTCTGAAGACCCGAGACGGCGTGCGGTTTTAGTCGGTTCAAGCCCGACATAACCGCCCCCGCTGACCGGCGGGGGGTATCCGAAGGGATTTCCGCAAGAAAAAAAAAAGGTACAATGAGACCTTCTCTGTTTGTGACAGAAAAATATCTGGCTCTCCACGTAGTGTTCGTACGAAAAAGGTTGTCAAAGCAGTAAGCAAAAAAATTCGAAGAAATCCTGTCCTAAAGCAAAATTTTTTATCTCGGGAGATGAAGATAGCACCTAGAACCATGTCGCGTAATTTAAGAGATGACTTAGGACTTGCAGCCTATAAGAGACGTACTGGTAATTTCTTAACTGATAATTTAAAAAAGAATAGGGTGGTGAAATCGAAACAACTACTAAAGCGTTACGCAAAGAGAGGTAACAGAAAAATTTTGTTTACGGATGATTTTTTTTTACAATTGAGCAACATTTTAACAAACAAAATGACAGTATTTATGCTCACAGCTCTAAGGAAGCTGCCCAATTAGTCGACAGAGTGCAACGTGGGCATTATCCGACTTTAGTGATGGTTTGGTGGGGTATTATCTATGAAGGAGTGCCTGAGCCATACTTTTGTGAAAAAGGTATCAAAACATCTGCACAAGTGTATCAAGATACCATTCTTGTGAAGGTAGCGAAGCCCCTTAACAACACCATGATGGTTATTACCAAGAATGGTCCTTCTAGCAAGACTCGGCGCCGGGTCATAAAGATCGGTCTACGCAGTCTTGGTTGGAAACGAACGTTTCGGACTTTCAGAGCTGAAGACTGGCCGTCGTCGTCTAGTCCCGATCTTAATCCGCTGGATTATGATTTATGGTCAGTTTTAGAGAGCACGGCTTGCTCTAAACGCAATGATAATATGGAGTCCGTAAAACAATCCATACGATTAGCAGTGAAGAATTTACCCATGGAAAGAGTGCGTGCTTCTATTGATAACTGGCCTCAAGATACAAGGGGCACATTTTTGCTATACCTATATTTAAGAATCGAAAAATGCTATGCAGTCTGGCATGTCACTCGCTGCCAGTTTGCCGTTGACCTATAACGGGTGTAAACGTGTTTGTATTGCCGTCTACAAAAATTTTACCCATACTGAGATTGTACCTCAGCACCGTCTTATTAGTTATCTTTGTTATATTATGTTACCAAAGGTAAGTGTATAAATTCAAAAGTGTTTTTAAATATGCTTTTGAGTATAATATTAATAAATTAATTATTTGTAAAAAAAAGTCAATTGGAACGCATCAAAATGGCGTGATGATATCAAATGTAATAATTTGCCCAACCATTTATTTTACTTTTGACAGCTCAGTTTTTCATCAAATCTCTCCTTATTGTATTATATCCTAGTGCGTAACCTATATAGTTTACCCGAGCTGGCTAGGGCCAGGGCGGCGAGAAGTGTCGTGCGGTGATCCACAGGAGTCGGTCCTAGGGCTACTCCTGTGGAACATCGGATACGATTGGGTGCTGCGCGGTCCGTTGCTCGAGGGCGTCAGCATAACATGCTGACGACACCCTCGTTATGGCGCGGAGAGCAACGCACCGGAGCGCGGCACTAAAGGCCACGGCAGGGGTTGCTCAAGTCGTGGGTCGGACACGGGTGCTTCGGTAAGTATCTGTGGCGCATCCACCGGGAGACAAAACCGCAGTGCCAGCACTGCGAGGATCCTGGCGAAGACACGGCGCTCCACACTTTGGTGGAGTGCCCAGCGTGGGCAAGTCAACACGTGGACGTTCTCTCGCTGGAGACCATGGTGAGAGCCGTGGTCTCCGACGGGAGCAAGTGGCACGCCGCCGCCTCTTTCTGCGAGCAGGTAATGCGCGCGAAAGAGACGGCGGAGAGGGAGCGGGAGAGAACCCTGCCCCCCGAGATCCGCAGTCTGCGGCGAGGACGCCGCAGACTCGTCTACGACCGGGACTACCAACCTCCATGATCGGGGCCTGAGGACAGCAGTTGGTCGACTCGCCGTCCTTACAGAAGCAGGCCAAGACGGATGCGTGTCGTGTGTGTCCTACACACGCCTGCCAACTCACCGTCGCGGGATTAAACCCGACCCCACCAGGTGAGGCCGCGGTGGCGGCCAAAGTCCGCCGGTAACCCTGGGGTTTTACTTTCGAGGGCTGACCCGGGGTGCCCGGCAATGGACACTTGGGGAGGACACCGTGTGGTTTTAGTCGGTCCGATTTTGACACGCCCACCCCATTGTTGGCACCGATGTGGTGAAGCCCGTGGGCCACACGTCAAAAAAAAAAGTGCGTAACCTATTCAATTTCACATAACAATCGACCTTATTTATGAAAAATTGCAATCGATGTTACATATTAAAATTCTGTTATTATACCAGTGGGGCCTTCCACGACGCGCATTATGTGATTAAGTTTTGGGTCATATCAGTCAATGCATTTTGCATACGTCAAAATAAATTTTCACACATGTTGCTTTTCGTCCATTAACAATGAGGTTGAATAGCCCCGTCTCCCTCTTCATGGATTAGCATTTTAATGCCCATTTGCACTTAGCGGGAATTGAACTCTGACTTAGCAGTCGAAAACTCTACCGCTACTCTACCTTCATCCTTTGTATTAGAGTGGTATTTTTTTTTATTGCAATTTACCAAACCATAACTTAATTTCTTGTGTATTGTTTTTTCACAGACACAACATACTGCCAATAGTTATGGGTGCGCGTTCTGCCGAATACGCTGCAGCTGCACCACACAATTCCTACATACACGTCGATGAGTTCCAGACTGCCGAGGAACTTGCAGTATACTTGAATCGCCTCGACGATGACGATGATTTGTATAATTCCTATTTCAAGTGGAAGGTGAGATGGCATATATACTCTAAAGGTTACCTAAATGTTCTAATAATAAGTTTAGGTAGGTACCCTAGTTCAATAAGGGATGTTGCCTGATGCCAGGACATTATGTATACATCATTAAAATTAATAGTTTCCTGTTAATGTTATTATTGTATATTTGGCGTCATACCTATAATGCGCGAGGTCACACAACTAGGTATACCTATTTTTCATTACTGACCTAGAAAGACTGACATATATTCTAACTACATACATCGATTGCTCCATATGAGCAAAAAGGATTGATATACCTACATATCGCTAGCTGTCTGAAATTGTGTTTACAGAATTTATCACGTCCCGATGTCCGGATTGTATATCACTATCATCTTAACGTTGTTACTGGTTGTATCCCGGAGCCCGGATTCCGCTTCCTCTTCCTTTCCACGTGGCTTGCCTTGGCTTTTATACCTTCTGACCTCCCAACCCCGTGAGTAAAGCCTGCGCCAGAGCCTCGTCCGTTAATCAGCTGCTGTACCGGCTAGCTTGTGAACTTACTTGGGCTCCGAAGATGTTAATAAAATCTCATACACCCGGAGCAGACACAAGGAAAGTGTGTGTAATTTATCATGTCTCGTTGACCGGATTGTAAATGCATTTAAACAAATGAGAATCGGGTGCTATGGCGCACATTGGAAGAGGACTTTGTCCATCAGTGGACTGTAATAAGCTAATTGACTAATTGATTGAATAGTACTAATTAGTACCTACCTATTACCAATAGTAATAGTACAAAATCAATGTAAACAATGAACACTTTAACAGGGTACGGGCGAGTTCATAAACACGTACTTCTTCTGCCGTGTGTGCGCGATGGTGCACGCCAACGAGCGGCGCCAGCGTAACGCGCACTACGCCGATGTGCAGGCGTGGTGGCGCGACGGTGCCTGTACGCGCACCGGCTCTTGGCGCGGGCAAGAAGTAGACACTGCTCCTCCACCGCTCGTCTCATCTAACTGATAAGAACTACGTTCTACAGTAGACTAGGGAAATAGTAACGTGGAGTAATAGTCACCAATATGTTCGGGAAATAGACGGAGACACCGCATCTCCACCTCTCATCTTATGTAATTGATAAGAGCTGCGTCCTAGTAGACTAGGGAAATAGTAACGTGGGGTAATATGCACAGACAACCTCTTTTGGGAATAGAGACGAGGAGTTTCTGAATATTTTAAGTGAAATAAGATGTCATAGTTGAAATGGACAGCAGTTGTATGAAAATATTAATGTAACTAAAAAGGAATTCAGTGCAGGGTACGACTGAAATAAATTGAGCTGAGCGAGCAGGACTCTTACATGAAAATAAGACATCTTACTATGGTCGCGCGCTTAGCTAAGGCCGCACGCTCTTGAAACTGTTTTTCGGTGATTATTCCTCAATGGTACATCGGACATGAACCATCTCGCTTCAAAACGCTCCTCAGTGTCGCGCGAGTGGTTACGGAGGAGTTCAGCCACCAAAAATCGGCTATGCCGCGTACAAGAGCTTCGTTCGATTCGCTCGCTCAGCTCAATAACTGATTGTAAAATGAAATAAACGGAACGTTACAATTATCCCTGGTCTATATTACTCGGAAGAACGACTTGATGGAAACCGAATTGCGGTCAAAATTTCAAGTACGTTTGAACAACACATGATAAAGTTGGTACTCCGCGTACTCGCACAAATTTGAATATTTGCAATCGACATCACGCACAATACTCTCTAGACCTATGTACCTGCGCCATTATTAAATGAAACGCTTTGAGAACTCTAGATAAAGTAAGAAGCGCACGCGCATAATATATTCTCGTGAATATTTATATCATGTCAATATGGTATGGTGGCCGTTACGTTATTTAAACATTTATGTTACATATTTTATTTTTCTGTTTTGGCGAATCTTATTGCATATTTTATTTAAATATTTATTTAAATAATTACGAGTAAGTGTTCATTTACATGATGGTTAGTATACGATTCAAATCATGCTCAATAATGCATAACTGATACAAAAGTGACTAAACTGCTAATATATTATCCATAAATGTGTTATTGGCGCCCAACATGGTGTCGATTTCTAGTGGGAGTTATGTTAAACGAGACGTGACCGCCATATATAGCCGTATATAGTCAACGCCAAACAACTTGACAGTTTGACCTTGTCCAATCAACCAATTTTAGATATATGAAACTCAAAGAGCTCGCGTCATTGGTTGATCAGTCCTTTTCTTTGTTTCTGATTGGCCATTTAGTGCACCTGCGGGAGCCATTTGTGTCAAGTTGTTTGACTTTGATTATCCCTAAAACTATAAACCGCTTAAGCATTGAGTAATTCAAAATTAATAAACCTGTAAATTGACAATTAACCTGTAACCCTGTAAATTGACAATTCTAACTCACTAGTACTAGATTGATGTCTTTGTATGTAGGTATAATATGTTTATAGATTACATACTGTTATTTTTAAATCTAACTAATATGTTTTATACTTATCAAATTTTGCATATAATTTTTAAAAGCTTTTTAATTTTTAAATTTATTGGTTGTTTTTTTTTCTAGTACTTAGGTACTTATTTGTTAATATTGCGATATAAGATGGAATGTTTTTGATGGGTACTTAAAAAAACCTTTATTTTATTTTATTGCACTGTAAATATTATCAAATTTTATTTTGATGGTATCAAATTGTAGAATGATGAAAGTACGTATTGTACCTGGTTATATTTATGGACACATATTTAAGTTACTTATTTAATGTCCAAACTTAAAGTGAGTCTAGTCATGAAGCCATTGAAAGCACAAAATACCAAAAAATCTTGCAATTTTACGCACAATTTGCACAAAAATGTAGCATTTTTTATTTTAGCAAAAAACCAAGACGTCCTTTGCTAAATCACTCTAAGATATGTTAACGTGTGCTTGTTAGTTACAATTAAGTAGGTATTTTGTAACAAAATATTGTTATAGTTCCAGTTTATAAATTGCTAATATTATTTGTTTTATACATTATTATTGTTGTCTTATTATTCTAACCATGTATGTTATTTCGTACAATAGTGTAAATTGATCTTAGGTAAGAAGACTGTAGAAAAGTTTCAACATAAAATGAAACAATGTTTTTATATAATCAGAAAATAAGTATGCAATGCTAAAACGTGACTATCATTGACTGACATACCCACAGAGCAGGTATTAAGGAAAGACCTTATTATTGATTACTGGCTATAAAATCGATGCGTGGTTGTTATTAAATAGTCTTAATATAAGACACAGGATCAATAAGGAATTAGGGAAGTAAAGTACATTAGAAAAGGAAAAAATGATCACTGAGATCGTAATGATAATAATGACGTATCACCGTGACCGTAATCACTGTCACAGTACTTAATGTCTGATACTACTCATGGGAAAATGAACACAACTAAAACTCATAAAGACTATGTACATAATTATGTACCTACTTAACATATTCCAGTGATTACTATTGTTACTTATATTGTATTATATTATATAATTGTGATATAGTTTCGCACATCAATATTTATTTTAAAGAGTTCTTAGGTACTTTTACCCGAAATCACTAGTATTCCCAATACCATGCTAAGCTAAATTATTTGTGTTAGGAGTGAGTTCACTTCGGTGTTGTAACAGCCAAGATTCGAACTCGCGACCTCTCGATCATAAGGTCGACTCCTCAACCACTAACATATCGACGCTAATTCATCAAGTAAGTGATGTTTCATTAACTAATTGCTGAAGTTCCGGAATAAGTACCTATACTTACTTATACCTACAAAATATGGGGGCTACCTAACATAAAATGTACATCCGAAACTTTGTGTGAAGATGTTTATTTATATATTTATTTAGATATTTATTTCCTTGGGTGTGTGACCAGATCTTCTTTATTTATTTTTTCGTGCGGTAATGTCCTCGAATACTCTCCCCCGCCGGCCAGCGGCCGCCTCGGAACCCGGCTGACCACGGGCCATCTACGGCTTTGAGATGGCCCCTCGGATTTGGGAACCACAATGACATCTTGCCTTCCTCTATTGCTCCTGGTGGGGTGACAGGCGGCCTCACCCGTCACCCCCAGACCTGCGGTTGTGGAGGACGGAGGTCGTTGAGCGACCTCCAGCGTCCTGAGTCCCTGCAGGCCGTGTGTACCTACCATGAAATTAATACGGCTTTCTTTCAGTAGGCCGAACGAAGTGTCACGTGCTGCCTTGGACTCAAATGCGGCGTAAATACTCTTTATGGTATCGAGGATAGCCATAACCCATAAACTACGGTCCGCAACTTCGTATGTATGTTTTATGTTAGAAGTGATAAATAGGTGTAATCGTATTCCTAATTCAAATTGCCACTGTACTTGCCAGGATTTCTGAACTACAGAGGGGTTACCATGAAACATCCGAAACTTCTGGCCCGCACGAGACACAAATGAAATACGTAGCATTCAGCCAAATAGGTACCATGAAATCACATCGGATTTATTCCGGTAGAGTTTAGGCCGAGCGAAGTGTCACGAGCCGTCTTCGGGTTCGATTGCAGGGTAAAAGTGTTCCATGAAACCTATTGCTTGTATTGTGTGTGTATTCTTCGGTACGCAACTGCGGATGTTTCAACATCATCTTAGCGTTGTGTCCCGATAGCGTCCAAGGCCTATACCCTGGAGCCCGGGGTCCGCTTGCCTGCTCTTCCTTCTCCACTTCGCACGATCTTGGGCATCCATAGTAGTGAGACCATTGGCACGCATGTCATCTCTTACGATGTAAAACCAGCACTTCTTCCCCTCCTCCCTACTACTACTGGGGCCCGGCGTAAGTGCCATGGCCAGACATTTGTTACCCGCCTAGTTAGACGGTTGCCGTAAAACGTGGCCGCACCAGTGAAGGCGATACTCCTTCATTTTATCTGCAATGTCACGGACATGGACGCTGCCGCGGATGCGGAAGTTCCTCACGCGATCTTTACGCGTAACTCTGCACCATCTATCGTAGCATATTCATTTGCGTGACACGCAGCTCCTGCTTATGTCGCTCTAGCCACGCTTCACAGTCTCACGCCACTTGGCCCATGTAGCGGCGATGCGTGCCTTGACATCGCAATCGATGTCACCAGTCGCGTGAATTACAGATCCCGAGTAACTTACCTTAACTTAACTTGGTCCGTGCGCTCGACTGAGTCATCGCCTATGCGGACGGGTGTGAAATCTGTTGAGTTCAACGCCAAGTACTCAGTTTTCGGCACATTAAGCTTTAGACCGCCTTTCTTAAGCGCCTCCTTCCACATCTTCACACGTCGCACCAATCTGCCCATATTCGCGTACGCCAGCGCGATATCATCAGCTGTATGCTGATGATATCGCGCTGGCGGTCGCAACCACGGAGGTTGCTCATGTGAATTTCTGATGCTGTCCGATGAAACGTCTAATATCACGCTAAACAGAAACGAACTTAGAACAGATCGTTGGTGTACCCCGACTGTCTTCACCCTAGTCTCTTTCTGGACTGTGTCGTTCCATCATCAAGTGTCCTTGTCACACTTGCGCCCACCCTTAGACATGCCGACCGTTCTTCTTAAACAAACTAAGTTACTACATTGTATATAAGTAGGTAGTTGATCCCTCAATATTAATGTACTTAGTAGTATAGACCAAAGCCAGACTTCATGCCAATTGTCAAACGATAAGTCTTAAACCCTGGACGACTATTGCACCTGTTGGACTTTGGTATTCCTATCTATATGCTACTAACTCTATCTATGAAAATAATATAATAAATTGCCATTATCCATTACAGAAATTATAATATTATTTACAATAGCTTTATTACTGCAATTATGAAAACATTCCATTTGTATAAGTAGGTACTATGTACGAGCCCGCAACATGCTCGCCGCGCGTAGGCGCCGGAGGTCGCTTAACGACCTCCGTCCTCCATGAGCGAAGGCCTGGGGGGGGCAGGTGAGGCCGCCTGTCACGCCAGCAGAAGCACGCCGGGACGGTGGGGCGACTAGCGCCCCTCTCCCAAACCGGGGCAAGACGGGGACATCGTGGTTCCCAAACCCGACGGGGCCATCTCGAAAACGGAGATGGCCCAGGGTCAGTCGGGGTGCGAGGGATATGCTCTATGGGCAACCTTACACCCCGGCGTTTGTAGACCCGAGACGGCGTGCGGTTTTAGTCGGTTCAGGCCCGACATAACCGCCCCCGCTGGCCAGCGGGGGGGTATCCGAAGGGACTTCCACACAAAAAAAAAGGTACTATGTAATACATAGATAAAAACTACTTTCGCCCAGTTCATATTTCGTCAAATCTGTACTTTATTCAATTTCACATAATTTTTTCTGTACCGCTTATAAGCGATTCTGCTTATAAGTGCCCGGTCAATGGCAATAGGCTCGCCACCTATTACATTGGGACCTAAACATAAACTGGCGAAATGTGGGTGCTAGCACCTCTGCCTACCCCTTCGGGGATATAGGCGTGAGTTTATGTTATGTTATGTTATGTTGTTTATAAGAACACAATGATTTTATACCAAAATGTCAAATGTGTACCGCATTGTTTGACAGAAATCCCTTTGTTCTCGTTCGTACTCACTTATTAATGCTTGCATACCTTTTTTTGGGCGGAAATCCCCCTGGATACCCCCCCTCCGGCCAGCGGTGGTGGTCATATCGAATTCGAACCGACTAAAACCGCATGCCAACTCGGGTCTTCAGACGCCACGGTGTAAGGTGGCCCCATAAGGCATTTCCCTCGCACCCCAGGTAACCAAGGGCCATCTTCGGTTTCGAGATGGCCCCCTCGGGCTCAAGAACCACGGTGCCCTTATCTTGCCCCGAAAAAGGGGGAGGGGCGATTGTCGCCGCGCCGCCCCGGCCTGCTTCTGCGAGGGTGACAGGCGGCCTCACCTACCACCCCCAGGCCTGCGCTCATGGAGGACGGAGCTCGTTGGCGACCTCCGTCGTCTGAGTCACCTGAGCCGCGCGGCGAGCATGTTGCGGGCCCGCCGGGCCGGGAGACTTCTAAATCTCTCCCGGGCTCGCTCCGCCGCCTCCTTCTCGAGCATTACTTGCTCGCAGAAGGAGGCGGTGGCGGCCCACGCGCTCGCGCACTTAGTAGGTACCTAACATGTTATCTAGACTTGAGTAAAAGGAATTAGGCCAAAATCGTTTTTACGTTGATACTATATATACCGGTGGTTTGGGAAACGCTCCCGAAAACGAAGACAGGCGATAGTACTTCAGATAAAAATGAAATTGAGGGATTTGTTTTAAGAAACGTTTTAGTGCAGCTAAATCAAACGATAATTTCATAAAAAACTGCATCACTTCAGCTAAAAATATGTAAGCCGCAATGATTTTATATATGACGATATGACGTCACCACCGGTCAACGACCGGCATTCCATTTAGCTTTAATAACACCATGGAGCGTGAATAAAGTAAATATATATATATATATATATATATATTTATAAAATAACCTTTCTTTTTATCTTCAGTAATATCGCTTGTCTTTATTTATTTATTTATTTATTTATTTCGTTCGTTTTCGAGAACGTTTCCCACCTTTTACCTTACCTTTTACCTAGGTAAATATTATGTAAACAATTACCAAACCAATTATTACCAATTATTTGTACTTATTATGTGGTCATGATATTATAGATTTTATACAATATCATATATTATTATAATCATCTCCTAATTGGGGCTAAAAAGCAAATCAATCAAATAGTATGGGCAAAGTTATAGTCATATCTGGCTATAACTTTGCGTTAGTTTGCCTGCCCGGCTTAAGCAAAACGCCCTAAAATCCCGAAGTCGCCTGAGCCATGGGTCTTCACGTTCTTTTTAGTAGGCGTTTTTTAACTATCAGCTCGATTTGTTTTTGGAGCTCATGATTTAGAGGGATTTTGTCCATGTACCTATTCATTAATATCATGTATGAAATGCAATTGTTTATGAAGGAAATTTATAAGTATGTGACACCAATCTTCTTTATATATAAAAATGAATTGCTGTTCGTTAGTCTCGCTAAAACTCGAGAACGGCTGGACCGATTTGGCTAATTTTGGTCTTGAATTATTTGTGGAGGTCCAGAGAAGGTTTAAAAGGTTTGTCATCGATTGAGGCAGTACGAAGTCTGCCGGGTCAGCTAGTTAAATAATATAAATAATGTTATATATAAATCTTTGTTTATCAGTGTTTAATGAAAGTGCCATTTTGAGATAAATAAAAGAATATCTTTTAGACACTCTTGATGAAGGCCTTTCAGATTGTTGTGATTAAACGGAATAATTAAAAATGCTTTATGCAGTACAATGTAAGCCACTGACATGACACCTAGTGATCATCTTACCAATAAAAATAAATGATAATTCAGCTCAATTGTTTTATTGAAATACTCTGTTATCGATTTCAAGTTTTTGATTTACAAGGGTAAACATAAAACAAAAATTTACAAATCAAAATTTAAATAAACATCTACCATTTCTAAATTTTTAATACAGGTCCTACATGAGGGGCAACTTGTGTACCCCCAAACCGGGGCAAGACGGGGACACCGTGGTTCCCAAACCCGAGGGGGCCATCTCGAAACCGGAGATGGCCCAGGGTCAGTCGGGGTGCGAGGGATATGCTCTATGGGCAACCTTACACCCCGGCGTCTGTAGACCCGAGACGGCGTGCGGTTTTAGTCGGTTCAAGCCCGACATAACCGCCCCCGCTGGCACGCGGGGGGGTATCCGAAGGGATTTCCGCACGATAAAAAAAAAAAAAAAAAAAAAAAAAAAGGGGCAACTTGTGTACTGATTTGTGGAAATGTGTATAAATGAAAACTTGTATAAATTGAATGGGTATTTTAAAATAGACTAAAGAAGCGGGAGGTTGTGGATATATTTCTGGTTGTTCTCGTCTTACCAATGGCGAGTATTTGCATAGACATAACCAAGTAGCCAGGATTGTTCATCAACAGCTTGCTCTAAAGTACAACCTTGTGCCCGACGCAGTTCTTGTGAAAGCCGAAAAAGAAAAACAAATAAAATATTTGGATTTGGCTCACGAGGTTGTCGACATGTGGAGTGTGGATTATGCGATTATTGTTCCGATAGTTGTAGCGGTTCACGGACTGATTGCCAAGAGCCTCCATCAACATCTCAAGAGGCTCGCGTTAGGCAGTTGGGTCAAGGGCTTGATGCAGAAGGCAGTGCTCCTCGAAACGGCACGTATTGTGAGGAGATTCCTCTCTCTGGAGCCCTAACCACCGGTAGCTTGGTAACTGTGCCCAATGCCGGTGGCCCACTATTTTTTATATTTTTAAATATACTTGTTTTTTTTATATAGAATGTATTTATTATTATATGTATTTAAAGTTGCATATAGGAAATAATAATATGCAGCACCCACGCTCATTAGTAATAAGGTTGTATAACCCACGGAAGTGTGGAGGTCGGGGTTTTTAAACGCCAAGACTCGCCACAACCGTGAGATATGCAACCTTAGGGAATATTTTCTACACGTTGACGTAGGTGTGCACCGAGATGTAGTGGCAATAGACAACGTACTGACTCCTCTCGCTCTGGCTAAAGAGAACTGGCACAAACCGGTAATACTTACCATCGCTTTTCGCAAGGAAATATGGAAGAGCAAAGAACTGCATGGACGCTTTTATCGGGCGTAGATATAAAGGCATCAGTGTTCTGGCTACGCTTCGGTGCCCTCTTTGGAGAAACCGAAGGTTTTGTCTGTGCAATTACAGATGAAGTTGTCATGACGAATAATTACCGGAGGTATATCCTTAAGGACGGCACGATTGACATATGTCGGGCGTGTTATCGTCCCGGAGAATCCCTAAGACATAATTATCTCTGGTTGTTCTCGTCTTGTCAACGGAGAGTATTTGTATTTATTGACCGTAGTAAGATGTCTTATTTTCAAGAGTCCTGCTCGCTCAGCTCAATTAATTTCAGTCGCACCCTGCACTGAATTCTTAGTAGGTATAGACCTTTACCTCTACCTATACTTATCTTACAGGTGGTGCGGAAATGTTTGCATATTATGTAAAAAATTAATTTTCTATACTACGGCCGTTCAGAGAATGCGTTCCTGACACGTCGCGATTGAACTGACGACGTAACTTTGTAATGGCGTTGCAGTTACGATAAAAATATTTTTGCTAGTTGTTTACCGTTTTAACAATTGATGAGCATTAAAACAACATTATTATATCAATATTTTTTTATTAATTTTTATAATTGGTAAACAATATTTTTCTAAATCAATACTGCGCTATTACAAGGTTATGTCAGCGCTTTATATTTGTAGTGCTGTGCTAACAATAACAGGCAATATTAGTATCGTAATCTGTTCTTATACAGTTATACTTTATAAAATAATACGTTTTGTTTTTCTTTTTAAGAATTTGAAAATAATGGACTATAAGATAACTTTTATTAAATGTAAAAATAAAACTACGACCAAACCGAACGCGCGAAAGAAAGTAGCATTTTTATATTTAGGTTGAAAATGGTAACCTCAAATGGCGTTACTAGCATTTTTATACTTAGATTAAAATGGTAACCCCAAATGGCGTTATGGGCCGCCATTTTGTGACGCTAATACAGTCGTCTGTTGTACCGGCCATGTTTCGGCCTGCAAAAATGAAAATTTCGATATAAAAAAAATATATATTGATAGATCTTAATTAGCCCTTTCGAACTACGTTAATTAATTTATGAGCCCGTCTTTCGTTTTCCCAGGAAAATTCAAAATATCATTTTCCTTTTTTCACCTTTTCAAATACCCGTATCTCTTTAAAATATGGTTATTTTTTATTCTACCAAGCGTAGAAAAATTGCCCTTGAGCTGATTTAAATTGCCCGCGTGTCAATTATTATAAATATTCAATAATAATCCTATAAAAAATAAAAAATAGGTAATGGGATTTTGAAGACAATAATTATTTGCGCATTGCGCATGCGCGGTAGAAAAAAGGCAACACTGCTCTAGTCTAAGGGCATCATTTACAACAAAATATCAAAATATAAAGTTATTTCTCGTCGTAACTTCGTAAGTCTTATTAAAAAATTAAGCTGATGATTAAAGTAATATTTCAATGTAAGCTTATTATTTTTTGGGCACAATTAAGAAACCACACAGTAAAATATTACAATCTCCTCCATAAAATATTATGTGGCCATCGCAACGTAGCCGGCTAACGTGGAGTTTGAGTCCGAGGAGAGCAGTATCTACCAGTGCAGCTCTGTAATATCCACCGTACTGGACAGGCATGGGTTTCTGGATGGCTCGCAGTACAGTCCTGAAAGGTGGAGTTTATTTTTGTTAACATTGCTCTTTGCATGATTGGCAATGGAAGATTCTTAACTGTTTATTTTATTTTGCAGGAAGCAAGCGATACCTCCTTGAGGGGTTTGAAATCCAATACAAAAAATAAGAAAGTTATTAACGGTACTGGTGGAGGCCTAAGCACTGAAGCTCCACTGACAAGCTAAGAGGAAAAGATATTGGCTGTACTTGGGACGGAAGCCGTCTACGGAATTCCAGGTGTACGTGAAACAGTGGTATGTACCTACCTTAATTGAGATCTCTTATCACTCACTTATCTCAATTTTGGCCACAGAGGCCAAATTGATTATAACATTGGGAAATCAAAGTTATTTGTATTTAAGGGCGTTCACTGTCCACTTGTCGGGGCAGCAATCTTCCCTGGTATATAAGTACTGTATGTCATTAGACTGAGAATATAAATTTATTTCACTTTTATTCTAACATTTTATTCAATATAATAATACAGGTAACGGATGATCAACATCTTTCTGAGACGACACATCTAGAGACTCAGACGTTACAACTTGTTACCAATTGTACCATACGTTATCACTTGTTAAAGAAAAATCCCCAATCGAGTTCCTGCTGCAGAACTCCCTCACTGAGGACACTGTCAAAGTTGGACCCATGGGACTAAAAAGCATAAAATAAGAGCAGAGGTAGAACGTTTACTTCCATTATTTAAATTATTTTTTACTCCCCTACTCTTATTTATTATATTCTATTAACTCAATTATTTAGTAGTCCTACCTAATATAGTCATATTTAATAAGATGTATTAAATAGGACTATAGTACGCAGATATCTTACGTCATTAACCCTTTTCAGAGTCCGCAGATAAGGAGCTTATAAATATAGTCATATTTAATAAGATGTATTAAATAGGACTATAGTACGCAGATATCTTACGTCATTAACCCTTTTCAGAGTCCGCAGATAAGGAGCTTATAAATTGAGAGAAAAATTAGAAATAAAGAGGCAAACATTGGAAATAATGAAGGATTTTATAAAGCAAAAGTTAGAAACACTTAATAGGTAATGTTATGCAAGTCTTAATTCCCTTTAGATTTATCCACATCAAAACATCTCTTAATTATCAAAATCATCTCTTACTTAATTTTGAAACATTTTGTTATGATAAAAAAAATCTTATTAGATTTTAAATAAGAAAGAAAGAAAGAAAGAAGAAAGAAAAAAGTTTTATTTGAGTTATCTGCACAAATCATCGCGCAGACCCAAATAGGGCCCCATCTCAGCATGAATGCTGCGTACCTCATCAGTATACGCAGCGCTGGCTGGTTTTAAAAATAATATGAATAGAATAAGAATTTTAATAGAAATTAATAGAATCGTTTCCTCCTTTCAGGATTGCAGAAGCACTTGAGAAATTAGAAGGAATAAAATAAAAGAAAAAACAATGAATGTACGATGATTTTTCAACACTACTGTATGCAATGAAGAAATTAGACAAATAATAATTGAAAACATTGTGATTTTACTGTGATTCTATAAACATTCTCTGTGATTTTTTATTAATGAATAACTTATTAACATTTTGTGTTTAATGATACTTTGTAGGACAGTAGGTAATTAATAAATGAAAAACTTGTAAACAGTGTTTTTTTTTAAAGTGCATAGGCAATTCTCTGTTGTAGGCTTTCCTCTCAGGGTAAGAAGGTCAGACGGCAGTCGCGTCCATAAAAGCCATAGGTAAAGCCAAACCAAGAGAAGGAGCAAGTGGACCCCGGGCTTTGAGGTGAAAGTCTCTAATGCAACCGGAAAAAACGCTGAGATGATGATGATGATGAGGCAATTGAGGAATAACAAAATAACTGTAACGCATTTTATGTATTATTTTTCATATAGTTACACAAAAACAATGTTACCAATCAAATTATACTGGCATAAACTTGCTAAATATAAATAAATATTCTAGGACATTATGCCCAGCCTAATCTAGACCCAAAGTAAGCATAGCTTATCTTATACCATTTGGTGTATTATGGGTTCTAGAATGCAAAGGAACATACTTGATACATAATATAGGTTACAGATAAATAAACATTTGTATATATATTTATATATTATTGATATAAGGTGTCACAAAATTAGGTCTCTGAATTTGGTGAGATGACTTGGTATCGACAAAATATGTATTTGAAACAAAAAAAAAATACCGGTAAAATTAAAAAAAAAAAAAAAAACCACCAGCGACCAGCGTCACGTGACGCGGCGAGCCCGTGACGCACGTGGTAGGCGTGCAGTCCTCGCAGTATTCTCCAAGCGGATGTGTGGGAAATACCTAAATCGCGACCAGCGTCACGTGTGCTCATCGCGTCACGTGACGTTGGTCGCTGGTGGTGTTTTTTTTTTCATTTTTGTTTGTTTTTTTATTTTACCCGATATTTTTTTTTGTTTCAAATACATATTTTGTCGATACCAAGTCATTTTCACCAAATTCAGAGACCTAATTTTGTGACACTTTATATAGGAAGAGCTGCGCAAAAGCTGCATTAATGCCTATAATCTTCATGTTACTGTCACAAATCTGTGATTAGTCAAGATATTATATTGTTTTACAAAACTATTAGTACAGAGAATGCAGTTTTTGTTATGTATTATCAATTATTATATTCCAAATAAATAGTTATCTTATATGTGTATTTCCTAAATACATATACACACACACCTGTATTTCCATGAAGGGGTATCCTGATTACAAAATTGAGGTATGAAGCTTTACTTACAATGGCAACATTAATAGCAGTAATAATAAATCCACTTACATTGAAATATTACTTTAATCATCAGCTTCATTTTTTATTATGACTTACGACGAGAAATAATTTTATATTTTGTTGTAAATGCTGTCCTTAGACTAGAGCAGTGTTGCCTTTCTTCTACCGCGCATGCGCAATGCGCAATTAATTGTCTTCGAAATCCCATTACGGTTTTTTTATTTTTATAGGATTATTATTAAATATTTATAATAATTGACACGCGGGCAATTTAAATCAGCTCAAGGGCAATTTTTCTATGCTTGGTAGAATAAAAAATAACCATATTTTAAAGAGATACGGGTATTTGAAAAGGTGAAAAAAGGAAAATGATATTTTGAATTTTCCTGGGAAAACGAAAGACGGGCTCATAAATTAATTAACGTAGTTCGAAAGGGCTAATTAAGATCTATCAATACATATTTTTTTTATATAAAAATTTTCATTTTTGCAGGCCGAAACATGCCCGGTGTCTGTTGTCGTTTCGTGCGCATAGACCACGTTCTTCAAGTGTTTTCGATCTGTTTTTATTTGATTACCCGGCTTTCGTTTAATGGACTGTTTCTGCTTTTCAAACTGACATCGGCGCTAAATCGGACTTCGATTGTGTTTTGTATTGCGTTCTTTTTACTTTTGGTGCATAATAATAATAATAATTTATTTTGAATTCAGATACTTTAAATCCATAATTTGTTAGTAGTATTAGTTACAAAATTAACATACTATTTACCTTATTGTAATGTTAGTTGTGTTAGTAATTTGATTTTGCTAGTATACATTCAGCCCCAACAAAACAATTAACGATTACACGATAAAACGATTTACAATAAAATTAAAAATAATTGATAATTAAATAAAATAAAATAAAATTGAAAATTCTATACCTTTATCACACTAATAAATTTAATAATAATGTGATAAAAGTGTACAATTGTTACATATAATTGACACATACGTGTCACATAATCTTATTATGTGACCGCTCCGCTCGTTCGCCCAACAAAGTGGCGATACACGGATGAGTCGTAGCTACCATCTATTGTCTTCAGAATGCTGTTGCGACTGCCACGTAGGTTGTTCAGTACGGACACCGTCTTTTTGCGCAGTACGGCAAAGAAATCCGCAGTATGGAAGTTTGCGAACATACCCGACGCACTGCAGTACCGGGGCAATCCCACCAACACTCTGAATCCGTTATTGTACTGCACGCGTAAAGCATTCAGTGATTTCTGTGTGTAACTGGTCCACAAACCTCCAGAGTATAGGTTTTGACAGTAGGCCTTGAAAATTGTAAGTTTGACTTGTACGCTACACCTGGAAAACCTGCGGGCCAGTACATTACATCTAACAGCCAGTGCTCTACGCTCCCTGTCTATGTCTATATCATCTTCAAAGCCTTCGGTAACCCAATGACCTAAGCATGTAAACTGCTTCACCCTGTTGAGTATCTCTCCATCTACAGTGATTGGAGGTATGTGTTCGGGTATTTTACCGGCAGCTTTGAAGACCATATACACACTTTTCTGCGTGTTATAGGCCAGCCCATGTTCCCTAGCGTACCCACTACACACACGCAGCAGGTCTCTGAGGGCTCCTACCGTCGGGTTCAGCAGTACCATATCGTCAGCGTAACTAATGTTGTTTACACATACATCTCGTACGTAACAGCCGACTCGCATACTACTGAGCCCAGCGATAAGGTCATTAACATACAAGTTGAAGAGCCTAGGTGAGCTTAACCCCCCTGCCTCACTCCACACTCCAACCTGTATGTCTCTGAGAGGGCCTGGCGCCACTTCACACAGTTAGACTGGTTACCATACCAAAACTGCAGTATACGCAACACTTCTGTAGGCACGCCTCTCTCCTCAAGCTTTCTCCAGAGCGTGTCATATGACACTAGATCGAGAGCTCTCGAGAGGTCCAAAAAGCATGCATACACAGGCGTTCGCCGCGAGGTGTAGTATTGGACGGTATGCTTGAGACTCAATAATGCGCTATCTGTTGAAAGTTCAGGCCTGAACCCGAACTGCGCGTCATGTATCTCGATATATTTATCTAACTGGGTATCAAGCAGACCGTCCAGTACCTTCGCTATTATAGTAGCTAACGATATAGGCCTGTAGTTACTACCATCCGCCATGTCACCCGTTTAGTTTTTTGGTATTGGAACAACAATAGTTTTTAGGCAAGCCGCTAGCAGATAATAATGCCTAAACGTGGACAAACATCAAAAAGTGGAGCCCGTGAGTTAATCATCAAGCTGCAAGATTACTTTGAGCGGGAGCAGCAAAATGGCGGACCCCTGGTACCTGTCGAACAAGTACAAGAACGCGTCTCTCAGGCGCTTGGAGTTAGCAAACGAACGATAACAAACATTAATAAAGAAAAGTTCGGCTCTACTGGCACTGAAGACAATATTTTACGTACTCCCAAGAAGAAACGTAGAACTAAACCCGTGACAGATATTGACACCTTTGACGCCGATGCAATCAGAAATCATATATATGGTTACTATTCCAGAAATGAATATCTCATCAGGAAGAAGCTTTTGGCATCGTTAAGAGAAGCTGGACTGTTTAGCGGGGGTAAAACTGCTTTAACCAAAATCTTAAAGGATATTGGTTTTTCGTATAAAAAACAGATAAAAGAAAATTTTTATTAGAACGATAAGACAAGTTACTGGCATTTCAATCAAAAACCACAAATGACTACCACGAGGAAATGAATGCCACTACATTTAAAGAGTGGTTCCTGTTTAGGATTAGCCTCGGATTTTTGGAAATAAAACTGCAGCGAAGTGGAACTGTACGTGTATATCCTTGCTTAAGCTCAGGTCAACGACAAGTGAGAAAAAATTTACAAATTAATACTTATAGCTACCTACGACTGGCGACGCCGTGCTGTAAATTATCGCAACCAACGCATCGCTTGTGTTGCGGTCAGTAATCCTTCAGGCACTTATCCTGAACATGCCCCCGGACGTTGAAAGCAACGCTTTCAACCACTAAATGAAGTATCCACAGGTAACGGACAAATTCGGTTATTGGCTCTTCGTAGTACTCCAACAGATGTCCGGATGTCAGCAACACGAGCAACGCCATCAAACCCGGGATGCAGTTCGACAATTCTTCCTAGTCGCCATTTGAGAGGAGGTAGATGGTCATCTTTGATAACGACCAGAGTATCCAGCTTCAACTCATCTTGGCAGGAACGGCACTTCGTTCTCTGCTGCAGGTCAGCGACGTACTCCTTACTCCACCGATTCCAAAAGTGTTGGCGGAGCTGCTCAATGCGTTGAAAACGCGTCAGCTGGTTGACGGAGTAGTCCTGATAGTTCGGCTGTGGTGTGGATGTTAACGGACGACCCACGATAAAATGTCCTGGAGTAAGTGGTGAACAGTCAGCAGGATCGGACGACAGCGGCCTCAGAGGGCGAGAATTTAATACCGCCTCGATTTGGGTTAACGTGGTGTTAAGTTCCTCATACGTTAAATGACAATTACCCAACACTCGCTGTAGATGATGTTTGGCCGACTTTACACCCGCCTCCCAGAGTCCACCAAAATGAGGTGTATATGCGGGAATAAAATGGAAGTTAATACCATCATTAGATACCTTCTCCGCTAAAGAATCACAATTAGATTTTAGGAATTTCGAAAGTTCGTTGTACGCACCCACAAAAGAGGTACCGTTGTCGGAATATATATTGACAGGTTTACCTCTTCGTGAAATAAACCGATTTAAAGCTAGTAAATATTTGTTACTCGATAAGTCACCCACTAACTCTAAATGAACCGCTTTAGTGGTAAAGCAAACGAATATAGCAATATACACTTTTGCCAACCTACATCCGCGACCTTGCCGATTAGCACACATTATCGGGCCAGCATAATCTACCCCACAATTTTCAAAAGGGTATCCACCTGGAAGGAGCCGCTGTTGCGGCAGGTGTCCCATTATAGGAGTAACTACCCTACCCTTCATTCGATGGCATCGTATGCATTTGTGGTAGCAGGCTTTCGCCAAATTTCTACCACCTAACGGCCAATATGACTCCCTAATCGACGCAAGTAATAACTGTGGGCCTGCGTGCATCAACCTTTTGTGTTCGAAATCAAATAACAACTTCGTAAATTCATGACTGGACTGTAATAGTATAGGGTGTTTATTTTTAAGCGTCCACCTACACGAATAATATTATTCTCATCTAAATAAACGTTAAATTTTAGAAGGGCGGTCTTTACAGGTAAATTTTATTTATTAACTAATAAATCGTACTCAGGAAATGATTTCATTTGAGATTTAATAATTATGACATTTAAAGCATCTTGTAATTCATCTTGTGCTAAAAACGTACTGCTTACAGGCAGTTTCCTACAACATTTAACAAACCGAAGTACATAAGCCACGCAGCGCACAAGTCTTATATAATTAGAAAACCGACTAAAAATTATAAACTCACCACAAAGTTTATTGTGTGTGACAACAGCGTTCAACAAAACATTGGGTCGAGTTTCAGGCAATGCCTCTGGGTCTGAGTACTGTAGCTGAGACGACCACTCAGACTGGTTCTGCTGTAAGAAAGTAGGACCGCTCCACCACAGATTCAACATTTTCAGAGCACTAATATCTACACCTCGAGATAGAGATAGAGGTTTTGGTCAGTCGGTACGTGTCTCCATGTACAGGTATCGGCCCTATCTAATATCTCAGCAACACGATTACGTACAAACGGTTGGAGTTTAGTAGGCGGCATCTGCAACCATCCCAAGACTATGGTGGAATCACTCCAACAGTACGAACGATTGATCTTAACTCGGAGGGAATTCGAAACCTTTTCATAAATACGGGCTCCTAATAACGCACCACACAACTCTAACCTGGGTATTGTATTAGGTTTTAAGGGTGCTACTCGACTTTTAGGCATCAGCAATCGAACCATGCACTCACCGTTAGCATTTATACTACGTACATAGACGCACGCCCCGTAGGCGCGTTCTGACGCGTCTGTGAATACATGAAGTTCTAATGTTTTAAAGAAGTCACAAACAACAATTCGTGGGATACGAAAATTATATACTTAATAATGGCAATGATTGCACAATAGTGTGCCATTTATGATGTAGTTCGGGGATTAGGGTTTCATCCCACGATAATTTATCCAACCACATCTTCTGCAATAACATTTTCATGGTTATAACAAAAGGAGATAAAAGACCTAGTGGGTCAAAAATGCGTGCAATCACAGAAAGTAGCTCACGCTTCGTTCTACCATTGGAAACCACCGTTGAACTACTCAAAAAACCTAGTTCATCCGTATCAGCGTACCAATCGAGTCCCAATAATTTATTAGGCTCGCTAGAACCCATGCTTAAGTCTAGCGATGATTGAGAAGCACCGGGGATCAATTTAGGTTCATTTGACTTAAATTTTCTAAGTGGCATACAAGCTGATGCAAGCGCATTAGTGACCTTTGAACGGAGAAGCATTATTTCATTTAAATTATCTTCTCCAGTTAACATATCATCGACATAGAAATCGTTCTTAATGACTTCAGCAATTTTTATATCCTTGCACTCAATGCCAATCTGCTTCAAGCAGCGTGTCGCAAGGAAAGGCGAACTGGCTAACCCATATGTAATGGTGTTGAGTGTAAAAACGCTGACAGAATTGGTTGGTTCCGTACTACTACGCCACAGCACTTGCTGTAAGTACCTATCAGCAGGATGGATAATTATTTGTCGATACATCTTCTCCACATCTGCTGACAAGACATACTTATGTTGTCGAAAGCTAAGAAGTATGGACAGTAAAACGTTCTGAACTGTAGGACCTACCATCTGTATGTCATTAAGTGAGACACCCGAGGAAGTCGGAGAACTACCATTAAAAACTACACGTAGCTTAGTTGTACTGCTAGACTCATGATGTACGCCGTGGTGAGGAATGAAATATCCACGAGAAGTACAATCTAGTTTTTTGTTTTTCGTCATATGACCTAATTTCTCGTATTCTGTCATAAAATCGTGATATAGCTTACTAACGTCCGGTTTAGTCTTTAATCTACGTTCTAGGGAATACAAACAATTCGTAGCCCTTTTATATGAATGTCCTAGAACGGATCCTGTTTTAAAGGGATACGTACACAAAACCTACCATCAGGTAATCGCGTAGTATGCTTAACGAAATGTGCCTCACATAACTTCTCTTCGGGTAAATAACTCGAGGAATGCACAGGGACCTCTTCAATATTCCAAAAACGTGTTAAATCGGAACGAATCTTTTCAAAATCGTTATCACTACAAGAACTAGTTCGAGAAAAATTACATCTAATATCAATGGTTGCAAATTTTTTATTATTAAAAGTGATGGGGCCAGAGACAATCCAACCTAACCTGGTATTACATAATATTGGCATTTCGCTGCCGATGGCGATGTTGCTAACAATACTCGTGTAAATAAATGAAGACTTGGCTTAAAGGTCTTGTTACCAGGCCATAAAATTCCAAAAAAAAAAAAAAAAAAACTTAAATTAGTACCTATAGTAGTAAGTTTCTGCTACATATTTTTATTGTATTTTGCTTATGATCTTGCCTTAGTTAAATATCTGTTACAATGTTGTAAGAAGTAGGTAGGTACTTAATAGAATATTGTTACATATCTTAAAACTTAGTTAATTCAATCGTGTTTGTGTATAATTAGGTAACTTCCTTGTTAATAGTATAAATAGTTAAATTTATTATTATATAAATTCCAGGTCGTCTATACTCGTTACCCCAGTATGACCGAGGAACAGGAATTAATTAAAAAGCGAGCCGCTTTCAAAGGTCGCTTAACCATCTTCATTATATACCTTGATACGCTAATTGACAAAAAGTTAAGCAGTTCTGACGTCACAGAGTTACGGCTACGCACAGTAAAGATCGAGTCGATGTACGAGCATTACAATGAGGTACAGTTTCGTCTGGAATGTATTGTTGCGGATCCCACTATTCATTTTTCTGATCGGTCGGATTTTGAATCACTATATCATAAATCCCTGTCTATGGCACAGGATACAGTAAGTAAGTATAGCAGAGACAGTGATTCAGTGAGTAGTGACAAAGGTACCCGGGCCAGTAATAATAAGCCTGTTAAGTTACCCACTATTGGTCTACCGAAGTTTGGTGGGTCATATAGCAATTGGTTAGAGTTTCGCGACACTTTTGCCAGCCTCATTCATTGCAATGACGAT